>CAKALU010056484.1:0-40690 GCA_916700995.1 Hozukius guyotensis | reverse complement strand
ACCGTCCGTATGCAAACATAAGCCCTTGTAGCACAAAAAAATGTATAAGTGTTAAAAATACTACCAAAAATGTTTTGGCTCACGCCCTCCGGGTGATCGTATTTAAAGGCCTCTCCATCTCAAAGTCGCGGGCTGAATTTCAGTCCCAGTCCGCCTGGTTGGTTAAGGATTCCAAAAGGGGCAAAAGAAAGATTGATGCAAACCTTGTGTAAATGGGGGTGGCGGCAATTGTAAGCCATATACAGCGCAAAAGTCCTGTAGTCATGTCGCAGCATCCTCCGCACCAAGTCACAAAGTCTAATATGGTTTGAAAAATCGACTGAAAAGTCTGGAAATTTGAGTCTGGAAAAGTTTTGAATTTTGAAATGGAAGATGTGTAGGAACCCTGAAAAATACAACGATTCTTATTATCAAGTGATTATACACTATAATGAAAACATAGTCATAAGTGATATATTCCATTTCTGCCCCCAGATCCCCCTAAATGTTATATAGTGTTCCTTTAATATTCATACATAAAGGAAAGAGATTACCCCCATCTCTCTCTCTCTCTCTCTCTCTCTCTGTTTTACAGTCTCCTCAGTCCTCTCTTGTCCCCGCTGCAGTGCGGTTTCACTTAAATCCTGGTCTGGATCTTATCAGAAAGCTGGATCAGGATTTAAACCTCAGACCACTGATGTGATATCTGTCTGTGGTCTCTTCTTGTCCTTCTCCTGAACCCTACACTGTCTATGCATCCTCCATTTCTCTCTCAGAAGCTCATGTTGGAACACCTGAGGGTTATTTCTCCGTCTCTCCATCCCATCCTTCTGCTTCTTTCATCTCGTTTCTTTCATCAGTCAGAAAATTAGCCAAGATGCTGAATTCAGGGCAAATATGTGGGAATAAATGAAATAAACACCTTAAATATTTACTTGAAGTTCAGCTTCAAACATTGTGTATTTGATGGTGCTTTGAAGATCTATCTATCTATCTATCTATCTACCTATCTATCTACCTATCTATCTATCTAAACCTGCAGGTAGTTTTGTTGCCTGAACCTTACTTTTTGTCGCATTTTTCTTTTTGTTTTGTTTCTATTTACAACATTAATCACGTGTTTAAAAATGTTTAAAACTGTTTAAAACTGTGAGTTTAGTTGTATGGGAATGTAATTTTGTGGGAAACAGGGTTGCCCTCATGGTATTAAATAAAAGGAGGACTGATAAGTAGGAGCATGAGAGGTGCGCCTCATATTTATCTCTATGAAATGAACTGTCTGACCCAGGAGTCACTTAGCAGTTACCATCTGTATTCAACGTTTAAAGCCGGCAAGTGTGATCTTTTCAAAAAAACTTAAAAGATATTCTGCATCTTTTATATACTATTGGTATTATTCAACTTTTCAATGACATTCATGCTAAATAAAACCCTTTCCCTCTTTTCCAACTATTCCTAGTACTTCACCTTCTTACACATTGAAGCCAGTAACTCAGTGTAGCGTCATCTTTTCAACATCCAGCATTCACACCGCAATTTCCTCAGATGTGTCCTTGTTGTCTGCTATGTTCAGGACTTAAATTGTTCCTTCTCTTCTTTTTTCTAATTGGTTCCTTGTTGCTGTTATCATTTCCACTCCTCCTTCTGTCTGTCCTTATTTTTATTTTCTTTCTTTTTGTAGTTTCTGTCCTTTCTTCTTCCCTCTTTGAGTAACTCAATCTAATTCGCAGCAGATTGTCAGCCTGCTGTTTTTCAGTGAATATGAAGGTGTTTTTTATTGGGCTAGTCCTGATAAAAAAACACTCTCCTATGTTTTTACTCTTTGCTACGCTGTCCTCACTTGTCCTGTTTTCAGTTTATTTATCTGTTTGACTTTTTTGGCATAGACCTTTCATGTTGTTTTACCATTTCGTTGTCTGACCACAAAGCAATTCATGATACATTTCCTTCTTGACCAGTAAAAAAACACAGATTATGCGGAATTATGATGAAATTGAAAATTAAATTAGTTATCGTGCTTTCCATTATTATAGCATGACAAAAAAATTAGAAATGCTACAGTAAATTGCTGCTATACCAATATACAAAACATATTACCATGTTATGATTACAGTAATAATGTTTCCATCTTTATTACCAAGAGCACTCTCCTTATCTTATAATTGATGGTCAGTTCCAGCATTATTTTAGGAGAAAATTAATTAAAAAACATAGACCAAAAGATGTTTTTAACCTGAGAAACAGCTGCATAGGTGGTGCCATAGATTTGTTCATGCTAAGGCTGCTTGAGATATTTGCTATTTATTGGTTGGTAAGATTAATTTTTGTGTGTGTTAGTTATCACTCGTTTCACTTTAAAGCTAGGGTTGGTAATTCAAACACAAATTGTCATTACATCCTGGCAGCAATCAATAAATCAAATGTTCTGACAGAAAAAAAAAAAAAAAAAAATCTGATATCTGTGGCTGTCACAGGACTGTAATAAGCCCGTCCAATCAATTAGCTAAGAGTTTTCAGTAACGATGCTTTTGGGAATCACCTCTTAAAATTAAGACAGTTCGTAAGATGGATTTTACGATACTTTTAACCTTGAGACGAACGAGCACCAGGACGAGGCGTGCAGATCAGTTCTTAATTATCTGAAGCTCCAGATCCTTTTTTAGTAATTCAGTCACAATGTTCACCTGCTTTAATGTGCTTCACAGACAAGAGTGTCACCTTTTAATAGCTGATCTGCCCATTTTACATATAATTTTGTCTATATGACTAGACCAAAAATACAACAGGAAGTTAGTTGTTGTACTTTGACCTACTTATCAACATGGTCAGCAGTTGCAGCAGCAACAGAGGCAGTGACGTACAACTCATGGAGGAAATTCTTCTTCTTCTCTGAGTCATAATTCAGCCTGAGAATATTCACCAAAGATGTAGCCCACAGTGTAAGACTTTGAAAACTCCTGCTATAATATATTTAAAAAAGCAAATGAGGAAAATAATTTGTGCTGAGACAAATTCAAAAATAATAGGACAAATGCATGCATTGTGAATAACCCTCTGAGACCAACAGCATACCGTTTTTGTCTTTTTTAGGGGGGTACAGGAGGTCTTTAGGGGAGATAGCAGGTCAACAGTAGATGTCACATAGAAGTGGTGTACATCATCTGAAAGCTGGGAACCTGAAGATTAATTTGAGATGCTGCTCAGCACTGTGTGTCAAGTTGTTCTAGTCATAAATCAGAAACATTAATTAATGAATTAGTTAAAATACATTTTGAAAGTTTACCCCGCGGGTCTTGGGGTTTAGTATTTATTTATTTTTCTCTCATTTTCTTTTCCTCTCCTGTTAAATTAAGTATTTCCCTTTTTTAAAATCTTTTCTTTCTTCTATTCTTTTCATACTCTCTTCTTCTTTTTGAACACCCGTAATGAAAGGTGATGTCTGTAGACAGAAAGAGAGAGAGAGAGAGAGAGAGAGAGAGAGAGAGAAGAAAAAGAGAGATCCCAGATCATTTTCAGGCTGCTGGAAGAGAAGAGGTAGAGGCATGCAGGATCAGGATGGATGGAGAAAGAGTGACAGAAAAAGAGGGGAGGAGGAGGAGGAGGAAGAAAAGAGAATAATAAAAGGAGAGAGGATAAGAGATAAAATGAAATCGCCCAACACACTTCTGTGGAGAAGATAGAGGGAGGATATGGATGGATGGAGAGAGAGAGAGAGGGAGAGAGAAGAAGAAGAGGAAAAAAAAAGAGCGAGTAAGCGACGGGAGGGTCAAGCGAAGGGCAGGGCGAGTAAGAGAGAGAGGAGGAAGTGTGTCAGCCATGACAGATTTGTATTCCACAGTGAGCGTCTGACCTTACAAACACACACACGCACACACACACACCTTATCTCTCACACACAGAGAAATGCTTTACTTCGTCACCTCCGCTCTCTCTCTCTCTCTCTGTCTACACACACACACACACACACACACACACACACACACACACACACACACTTTACTCTACCCCCACTCTACAACAGGAGTGTGTGTGGAGGGTGGGGGTATGGGAGTCTCTGTCTGTTGCCATGGTGACGGTAGCCTCCTCTCCTCTCCCATCCTCTATCCTGTGAGGACCAGATGAGTGTGTGTGAGTGTGTGTGTGTGTGTGTGTGTGTGTGTGTGTGTGACAGGTAGAGATACATATTAAGTGTTTGCCTGAGAGCACAAGGAAGAAAACCTGTGTGTGTGTGTGTGTGTGTGTGTGTGTGTGTGTGTGTGTGTGTGTGTGTGTTCTGACCATTTGACCAAAACACACAATGAAAACATCACTCACCTCACTTCCCACTCTTCACTGCATCCCTTACCTGTTTACACAAGTGATTGATTGAATATATTATAATCCTACGATCATAAAACAAAACGAGACAACGATGTTTTAGAACGTAGGTAAGAAACCAAATGTCATAAAAAGCCATAAGTAATTATTTCTTGGTTTTCTCACTCTGAAACCTAAATATTTGTATGTATTTCTCTTGAACGTCCAGACTGATGGATAAGCCTGCTATGATGCTGCATTCATGCTCAGTGCTTGTATTGAAAAAAAATGACTCCTCTAACAGCAAGTAAGCTTATGAATGCAGTGCTCAGTGTCAGCTCTAAGCTGTTCAGGCTGATTTCAGACACTGTTCGTATAGCTATCAGGGATGCAAACAAGTCGCTTTTTGGTGAATGTTGCTTGTTTTTCACATCAGTTTGGCTGGCTTGTGTGAATCGTCTAAATCCGAAGAGGTTTTTTTTTTTGTTTTGGGGGACGGGGGAGGACTTGAGACAGGCGGATTCGAGCATGTGTGCAACTTGATTTTACAGAAATACATGAAATGACCACGACGTCTTGACAGCACATTTCATGGTGGTGACACAGAATGTGTTAAAATAAGCTACCGCCACTACGGCTGGTGTTTGTGTGTGTGTTTGAGAGAGAGACAGAGAGAGTTTGGAAGAGAAGGTGGACAACGCAATGTTTGTGTTAGTTATTAATAACTTACCCGGAACGCTACTTTGTCACTTTTACAAGTGTTTATAAGTTCACTTTCGCATTTTATAAATAATAACGCTAGATAAGACATGGGATTAAAAACATGTTCCCCCTTAAAAGTTTATTTTCCCCCTTAAGAGTACATTTAGTAAAACAATACATGAACAATCATTTCCTCCCCATGTCTTGATAAACCTTACAGTGGAGACATCAATAGATGAATAAATATAATAAATAAGGTCTATTGATCCTTAATTACAAAAGTTCTGATCAGGAATAAGCATGGTTTTAATCACTAATAGCTATTTACAGACTGTATGGGATAAAACACCACAAGATACGAAAGCACTAAGGTGATGATTCTCTTCACCACAACAGATTTTGATTAGAGCAGTATATACATGTTAATTATTTTTTTTATGTAATTTGGAACTTATGTTGTACACTTGTATAACAGAAGTTGAGAATTATAAAGAATATATTATAAGACTGTATATTAGGTGAAAACTAATCACTGTAGTACACGTCAAAGTACCGAATGTTCCTCTGCAAAACTTTCCACTCCTTCACTTTCTCATCCTCCCTCTTATTTTCCTCTGCATGTTTCCTCTCTTTCTTCATCCGCCTCCCGTCTTCTTCACCGTGTCTTAATCTTCTATATTCTTTCCTCCCCTCCTCCTCAACCACCTCCCTCTCACTTCCTTCTTCTCCTTCCCCTTGTCCTCCACGTCTTTCTCCTCCCCTTCATGTCCCTCTTCCTCCTGACAGACAGGTTTTTTAGTGACAGACAGGTTGCAGGTCTGACTCTTTCTCCCCCACCTCTAAAACAACAAAACAAATCAAGAAACGGCAGCGATGTGTCTGCTGAGTGTCATTTCAATCCACCGCGAGCAGCGAGCGGCGACCCAGCGACGCCCAGACGCGTCTTCAAAGCACCTGGAGAGGACGGATTTAATGAAATACAGCTCAATAACACCTGTTTGATATGGAGAGAGAGAGGGAGGCAGACAGAGAGTCGTACCTGCCTTTACGATTCATAGCAATTCAAGTGTTTATATATATATATATATATATATATATATAATAGAATAAATCCAAAATGCATACATTTGTCACAATACAATACTCTGTTTCAAAGCCAATATGATCTGATTCAGCCGTGATCAACATTTTATATATTTTTTTATTTAAATTTTATATAAATCAGAACAAGAAAAAAAAGAAAGAAAAATCACTTACAATAATAAACATAAGGATACCTAAGGAGTACATTATCACCAACATGCTGCTGACTGGGTATTGTTAAGCTCAGTTCTCGGGTCAGTGCAACCCATTCTCACTCGTCAACACGTCGAATACCACCGCTTGGTCAGTACTAGGGATGCTCATTTTGAAAAATGGTCTTAACCGATAACCGACCCTCGTTAACCGATTATTAACCGTTAACTGACAGGATTTGTGCTTCGTACCAGCTGCAGGAGCACAACAGATATTCGTTGACGGGAGTCCCCAGGTCACCCGTCCGGGAGCGTTAACTTAACAGCTACGATGCTGCGCGTAGTGTCGCGGACACGCAGCCACTTTCCCAGTAAAAGTCTCCACCGCACATTTAGTTTAGTTTAGCAGGTTGTCAGCTGTGTGTCTGCCCGGCGTAACGATACTTTGTCTGCCCGGCATAACTTTAGCGAGTGGCCAACAGTGTGTGCTACGTTAGCAGCTCTAGCATTGCCGGAGGCTTCGTGATCGCTGCCGCCGCCGCCGCCGCCGCCGCGACACGTAGTCTGCGTAACTTTAGAGAGTTTCCAACAGACCGGGTTAGTGTGTTGGCGGTGAGTGTGAGGTTGTTGGTGGTGTTATAGCTGTGAACGTAGGTGTAGCAGACAGTGTGTACAGTTTATTTGTCGGTGAATAAATGCTACGAAACTACAACTCTTTCGCTCCGCTCAAGCGAGCTATAGACGGGAGCCGACTTCGTGTATCCTGCAACTCCGGCTCCGCCTCTTAAGGTGGGTTGTTAAGGTGGACCAGCTTTTCTCCTTAAAGTGACGAGCCGCTCCTCTGAGCCGCTCAGCTTTTGAGTTAATTATTAACATTTCTTTTAACCGTTTTAACCGATAGCGTTAATCGGTTAAAATGCTTAATGTCGGTTAACGGTTAAACGGTTAATTACGAACATACCTAGAACATACCTAGCCCCTCGGTGTTGGTGACCGACACACAGGGTACTTCTCTTTCGTAACATTTGGACGGACCGGGGACGGCGTGTCAATATACACTCGTTACATGCATAGTGTCCTTTCAAAATAAACTTCCGTTTTCACAGGAAGTTAGATTTAGGCAACACAACCACTGAGTTAGGGTTAGGAAACGGTCGTGGTTGACGTTAACTTCACTGACTAGCAGCTCACGTGACTCACAGGACTGACGATAACGACGAGTCCCGTGACTAAAGACGTGACAAAATAAATCAACGATACTTTTAGTTCCACACGGGACACACGATCACCGGTCTCCTGGTTGAAAGTCTTGTGTTTCCTCTCAGTAGCTTCACTGTCAGCGCACAGATCGCTTTCTTAAATGAGAAGCGACATTTGTGGCGTCACCAGCCTATTTTATGATTCTACATGCTCACTTTGAAGACAGCTAACGCAATCCCCTGTAGTCATTCGTATACAGTGAGCATGTTTTATTAACTTTGAAACTTTGAAATATTAATATTGTCAGTGATTTGCACTGGCATACATAGACTTTTCAATAAAAAAGGCATTTAAATACACTATTATAGTTTCATTTATCACATTCCTCTGCTCTGGCCTATTTCCAACTAGTGATTCTAGTTGCTTTTATTATGTTTTTGATTGCTGTTAAGCTGCTGTCATTGAAACTCAACACTTTCAAGTTAAAAGCATATCAGGAAAGGGAGGGATTATGCCCTTTACAGTCAAGGTGAATGAAGATAGTGTGAATTAACTTTATGTATTTCATTTTGACAGTTTGGTTTGGTTCACTGCTTTAGTTTTTGGTTTCTACCCTCCACATTTTCTCCTAATAATTTTTCCACATCACTCTCCTCTTCTCTCATTAGATCACTCTTCCTCTCTCTACCATTAAAAGCTCTGCATAAAAAAGCCACAAAAGAAGAGAGGGAGAGATGGAAGACGAGAGAAAAATATTTATCTTCTCTCCTCTCATAGCACTGATGTTTCTGCGACGTCGGCCTCTATCGATCGGAGAAAGTGGAAGGTCATCCATATTGTGTGTGCGTGCGTGTGTGTGTGTGCATTCTCGCCTATCGATCGGTTAGAGGTTGGAGGTTTGTACCTCATCGCCTACGCCTAAATGTGTCACCCTGCTGTATGTGTGTGTGTGTGTGTTTATATGTGTGTGTTGTCACTTCCAACATTGATCCCCTTTGTGATGAAACACCTTCCCATCAGCCCCTTCATCATCACTCAGTAGGAGGAGGAAGAAAGGGGAAGTGTGTGTGTGTGTGTGTGTGTGTGTGTGTGTGTGCTCTTCACTTATTGAGTGAATCCTGCTGTTCAAAGAAAGCAGAACTCCAGGAATTGTTAAAAAAAAGATAATTAACTAAACACCAACTGACTCCAATGCAAACCCATTTGCGGCGTTATTCGACGGTCGGAGGAAGTCCCGTGTGAAACTAAAAATAACGTTGACTTATTTTGTCACGCCAGCCTTTAGTCATGTGACTCGTCGGTATCGTCAGTCCTGTGAGTCACGTGAGTCACTAGTCAGTGAAGTTAACGTCAACCGCAACCGTTTCCTAACCCTAACTAAGTGGTTGCCTAAACCTAACTTCCTGTGAAAAAGGAGGATTATTTTCAAAGGACACTGTCCATGTAACGCCATCCCTGGTCCGTCCAAAATTAACGCAAGACGGGTACCCCGCGTGTCGGTCTCAGATGCCGATGCACTGACCAAGCGATGGTATTTGACAACTTGAGAGTGAGAATGTGTTGTAATGGTACACAAAATCTAACAAAAACATGTTTTAGTACGTACAGCTCTAATGTCGCACGTAGGGTCATGCTTTGCTATGTTTTCGGTGCAGCAGGAAAAACAAAAGAAGTGCTCATACTCAAGACTTCCTCTGTTTTCAAATTTGACACAGTTCAATTTGACTTTTAACCAGGAGACCCGTGTTCGAGATCGGCGTTTTGTTCTGTAAATTACGTTAGTGATGTTTGTCACATTTTTCATTGACGTTTGTGACGTGTTTTACTTAGTTAGGGTAAGGGAAAACATCATGGTTTGGCTTAAAATAAGTAAGTAAACTAAGTGGTTTTCTTGCCTCAACCTAACTGCGAACGTTGGTGTGGCGTACAAATTAAACGCAAAAAGCGGCGTACAAATGACACACGAAAATGCTCAAATGCATACACATAACAAGAGGAATGTCCGTGTAATGTCATGGTAGTTATACGCCTTCCCTCGAGACCGGCTTGGCAGCTTGTGCTCATTTATATAAATCAGTGGATTATTTCCCAACAGCTGCAATTCGTGATCATTTGTACAGGGCAGTGGATAATTCCTGAACAACTGCAGCTCGTGCTCATTTACATGCTTATTTATAGTGGGGCTCAAGCACAGTAATAGATGCATTCAGTCGATGGCGTTGCAAATGAAAATAAATATTTGTTTTTCCAGAGACACAATTTTGGTTCAACTATGTCGGCCCTCAGTTGGAGACTAATCTACACATGATGCATTCCATTTTTCTCAAAATCCAACACAGAATAACAAACAGTCTTTGTGTCGCCGGACAAATTCAACATTTCTTTAAAAGTTTGATCGAATCAACCAAGAACTCAAACTCCATGCTATGTTTCATTTTTTTATCTTGTGCTGTCAGTCCAGGATTCTGTAGTAAAACTATTCAAAACATGAGGTATTAAAATAGAGTGAGATAAGAGGAGAAGGCTTCACATCTGGTAGAAAGCTGAGATAGGGAGAGTCTGAGGCAAAAACATCAGAGGAAGTGAGATAAAGCTGGATAAATCTGGTTTCACAGAGTTGTTACACACTGGGACACCAGGCAGCAAAAATCCTTCATATGAGTTAGTCTTAACACATTTAGTCACGCCTATAGTCTAGAGGAACACATCTGAACTACTTCTGGTTACATTTTTATGTATTATTTATTAACTTTGACCGTCATTGCCGGTGACCTTTCAATGAGATGACGGCTGTCTGTGATGTGACCTGGAGGCACCCTATGATGGGCGATGCCTAGCCCTGATCCAGGACCGTGATACATACAGCAGTATGCATCTGGGAATCGGACATTTCACTACTCATCAGCTCATAAAATGAAGTATGTGCAACATGCTGGAAATGCAAAGTCACTGAATGGTAGGAAATCGTTTTAGCGACTTATAAGTTGGTGAAAAATGATGTCATAAACACAAATTGCTCCAATCGAGAGAGAAGGTATTGCATTGAAGTCAATTTAAACCCGGGTGTTTTTCACTCACCATGTGGAGTGCTGCTCATCAGCAGTGTGCTCAGTGCTGGAAGATATAGGGCAGACAGCGGTTATGTGATATGGCCAACTTAAATGGAGGCTCTTTTTATATAACTAAAAATGGTTATGCCTAGTACATTTTGAAGGAAACATGATTACTGCCTGGGTTGTGTTCACTTGCAATGCTTTTTTTCCAGTCTGGGAACGTGTTTTGAGTTGCCTAAAACATAAAAATATTCATCATTCTTTAGTTTTCACAAGCAGAAATGAGGAAAACATTGTAAAATGTTCTGCAGATTTGTTCAGTATGAATAATTTATAGCTTTTCAGTGTATTTGCTATTGCAAATTAGTAGTATATAGATGTTTTTTTTCTTTCTTTTCATTTCTATTTTTTCGATATTCCTACGCTACATTTTGCCTCTGCACTTTGCACTGGACTCTGGTATTTTAGACTTTTGGTGGTAAGTCAACCCGGTCTCACGGGGAGGCATATAAATGCCATATAAATATAAAAGCATGTCATGAGTACTCGTTCTAGCGTTTGTGCGTGTCATTGGTATGCCACGCAATCGTCCGCAGTTAGGTTCAGGCAAGAAAACCACTTATTAAGGGTAAGGGAAAACGTCATGGTTGGGCTTAAAATAAGTACGTAAGCTAAGTAAAACGTACCGAAACAACTACGGAAAACACGTTGCAAACATCAACAAAGAAACGTGACAAACGTCACGTAACTTACACAACACAATACCGGTCAACAACGGTCTTGAACACAGGTCTCCTGGTTAAAAGTCCGGTGTTTGTTGGACCCGCCCACCATAAGTGGTCTTTCTCTCTTTTTATACTACGCCACTAACTCTTACTGTAGCATTTATTCGTGGATGAGTTTACAATACAGTTAGTACAGGATATGTGGCGTACAAATAACACGCGGAAATTAAGAAAAGTGTACTAAATGCCTTGCACATTACGCCAGCATTTATACGTCTTTTCGTGCGAACTGGCTGGTTATGTTGTGGTGAATGTCAGCGAAGGTGTGATTAAAAGGAAATAAGTAGTGTGTTAACAACACTCTGGTGTGTAGTAAGGTTAAAATAACTTGACGTTGTGTTGGGTTACACTCGGAGCTTGGATTATTTCTCAGAACCACTGATTATTACAGGCTGATAAGGCTGTTAGGTCAGCTCTCTAAGGTCCCCTCAGTGTGTGTTGTGGTTTTTTTGCACTGATGAGGGTCTCAAAGTTCGTTGTTCGACCTGTGTTTCCTGCTTTTGCAGTAAAAACATCAGGGCTCCAGACACAGCGAATGCCTAACACGGCAGAAAAACACCTGAAATTACTGCAATGTAACACAGCTTTTACCGAAAATTACACACACACACAGCATACACAGCTTTCAGGTTCAATTAATGTACACACACACACACACACACACACACACACTCAGCTTTCACAGTGAATTACTACAAACAGACACACACTGTCACGAGCAGCTTTATAGCTACAGACACACACAGAGCTTTCACAACAAATTAGAAAACACATACACACTCCATGCCTCACAATGCCTCTGGTACAGTAAAGGAGCAGTCCGACATTTAGGTTCATCTTTTTGTTTCTGACTTCCCCAGAGTCAGTTTCATCTCGTACGCGTCCATTACAGAGATAGATCCAAGATGTGTTTAGCCTGTGTTTAGTAGGGGGAAACTGCTAGCATAGCTCCATCAAACAATAATAATAAAAAAAAATCCTCCCTCCAAAAACTCCAAAGCTGTCTGACTTATATGTTGGGTCTCGTTTCTTGAACATGAGCTGAAATATATATATATGTAAAAATGAGACTCGGTGATTCGGCAACTTGCTTGTTAGCTAGCGTGATACAAGTTAGAAACATCGAATCAGAGAACCTCAAATTCTTTTGCAGTGCAGCTAGAGGTAGGATGAAGTTGCCCTTCGTAGAACTCGTTTTGATAAATCCCGGAATTTGGATTGATCAAGGGACCGGTCTCATGCCGCGTTTTTGGCACCCTCAAATCCATTGTTGTCAATGTAAAGATGCGGCACTCTCAAACGCGGGAGTGACGCCGAGTGCACAAGCGTTCTCAGGCATCACACATGTCTGGTGACAGCTAAAAAAACCCAATCATAGCCAACACAAACCAACGTAAGGAACAATAATATGTTTTAAGAATACAACAACAATACAATATCACAACAATATAAATATCAATATCAATACTATCTTACTTTACAATATCAATACAATATCTCACTTTTTTAACCCAAGTGTTGTCTGTCTGACCGTCGACCGCTGGAGGCGAACCAACCCGGGTTAAGTATACAATGGCGTCACTCCAACATGGCGGCTTGCAAGCTAGATAGCTAGGTAGAATTTACGAAAATAAATTTGTCGTATCTTTGGTTTTAACAACTTTTTTAAAATTAGATTTTATGCAAAGGTTCTAATATATTTGGGCGGTAAAAATGCCAAAACATGCACGTGTCACGTCCTCTTTAAAAAAAAGGCTCACATATACATCGATTAATGGTTCAAAAAGGCTAAATAATATCCTAAAACAACTTGGCAATGTAGTTTTTAGAAAACATGAGGAAAGTATTGCATTTGTTGGGGACTATTTGCAGCAGCGGATTAGTACACATTTGGTGCATTTATAGCAGCAGGATGGTGCATTTGGGATTGAGTCAAAGTAAACTACAGTGTGTGTGTTCATGATTATGAAGGAACAAGTCACTCAGCGCAACGGTGCGGCTCATTCATGTGTATTTGACAACTTAAAAAAAAAAAAAAAAATATTAAAACTAACTAGCAACATATGTTTTAACAACAATGGAGCTCAATAACACAGAAGAAGGAGATATATCAGGCTTTCATACATACACAAATACTTGTTAGTAGATACATTTATTGTTGGTTTGGGTCTGTACATGGAATTCGTTGACTATAAGAAAGATATAGAATAGCAACAGAGTTAAACTTTAATTAATGTCAAAGAGAAAATATATAAAAACCTAAATGTCAAAAGATGCTATCAGATTATGGTGTTGTGTTTTCTATTTCCACCTGTAGTATCTGCTTTTTTCTGTGTCTACGTGGCTTTTTCAACTTTTATCCATTCAAGTCAGTTTCCATCTTCAGGTCACTTCGGTCAAACAGTACACACACACACACACACACACACACACACACACACACACACACACACACTCAAGATATTAAGAGATTTTACTCACTCACCCGCAGCCACAGTCGTGGAGATTTACAGGAATAAATATCCATTTTAGAGGAATTTAAAACTAGAGGGCAGAGAGAAGTGTGCATGCGTGTGTGTGTGTACGTCTCTGTGTGTGTGTAGTACAGACATTTTTAACGGCAGCTGGTTGAAATGAGCCCTGAAATTGAGTGCAGAGAGAGAGAGAGGCAGTATGAATGTGAAACAGAGTGAAGCTGAAGCAAGTGAACGAGCTCAGCAGTCTTCTTCTGCATAAGGTTAAAAAGGAAAGAGAGAACGAGGGCGGGGGAGAGAGGGATATGGAGAATATTTACAGGCAAAATGATAAGGGGGGAAAGAGATTTAGTGTCCGTTCCAAATATCAGTTCCCCTTAAAGGAACAGTGTTTAACATTTCGGGGAATCTATTAGCAGAAATGGAATATAATATTCTTCATTTCATTAGTGCATAATCACCTGAAACTAACAATCATTGCGTTTTCATTAGCTTAGAATGAGCCCTTCATATCTATATAGGGAGCGGGTCCTCTTCACGGAGTCCGCCGTGTTTCTACAGTTTCTTCATGACCTTAAAAAGAAAGTGGGACATAGCCATAAAGTGGAGGGGCAATTGACCCCCTTGGAACCCCTAGTTCCAGGCACCCATGATACAAACCATAAGCACTTTTCAAATTGATCTGAAAGATCCAACAAATGAAGAGTCCTCTTCATTCACGTCTTTTATTGCCATATGGTCATATAGTTGTGGTCCTGACGGTTCATGAAATAAAATCCAGAGTCCTCTTTGTCTGAGACCGAGGCAAGGCCGAGAAAAAATGCGATCGATTCCGAGACCTAGACCTTCAAAAAGTGGTCTTGAGATCGGTTTTAAGTACTACAACTCTGGCAGTTAGCAGCAGCAGTACCAGTTAGCAGCAGCAGCAGCAGTAGTAGATATCAGCAGCAGCAGACAGCATTGTAGCAGTCAAACGAAACACTAGGTGTTATTGTATATGGCAGTCACAACAGCATACAGCCGTGTTACCAGAGAGCAGCAACGACAGCAGCAGCAGCAGCAGATTAGACGCATGCAGCCAGTTGTTGTCATGGACAGCTCTGTAATGTGAACAGGTGTATAGTCAGCTAATGATCGGCTGCTCTGGGTGTTACCAGTGACTTCATATTCCTGCCTGAACGTATGCTCAAAGCTGAAAAGCTAAAAGAAACAAAATTTTGTCGAGACAAAAATTCATACTTCAGGTCTCTTACAAAAACGGCTTCAAACAATCTGTTCACCCCCCCTTTAGAGTTTTCTTTTGTTTTTGTTTTTGATTTCCATTAATAAATATATTCATACATTTGCATGAAGCTAGCATATTTGCCCACGCCCATGTTGATAAGAGTATTAAATACTTGACAAATCTCTTTTTAAGGTACATTTTGAACAGATAAAAAGATGTGATTAATTTATAAAAAATAAATTGCATAATTGTCCATAGTTAATCGTGATTAATTGCATTCAAATATATGTATATCTCTATGTATACAGTATACAGTGCCTGTTCTTGGAGTGTATATAATTTGAATGTCAGTAGAAACGTACACTGTGTTTTCTCCATTTATGTATAAGTTATAATTTTCCAGGTGCATTGTTTTTAGATAACACACACACACACACACACACACACACACACACACACACACACACACACACAAATCATATTGCTTGTAGAAATCTCAGAGCTGAAACCAAACTCTCCTAAAGATCATTCAGGCAGCAGAAACAATATAAATGCAGAACAGCTAGTAGAAAATGGACAGAGTGATGGAAAAAAAGAGGCTCTGTGTGTGTGTGTGTGTGTGTGTGTGTGTGTGTGTGTGTGTGTGTGTGTGTGTGTGTGTGTGTGTGTGTGTGTGTGTGTGTTCACGTTCGCGTGCGTAGGTATCATCGGTCGTCGGGCAGACTGCAGTGTTATTTGCAGCACTTATTCAGATTGTTTTCCAGCTCTTCTTCTGTGGTGTCTGACTCTATTATTTAGCCTACCCGTCTATTTTCGGCAGAAAGTGACGCTTTACTGCTCAGCGTCGGCTCGGCTTTCGGGCCGGGTCACCGAGCAGGAACGAATCCGCCCTTCCCACCCCGAAATCTCATCTCACGGAGACGAGAGGAGGTGTGTTAACACCCCCTCTGTTTCCATCTACCCCTCTTTTTCTTCCACTTTCTCCACCTTCTGTTCTTTCCCTTCGTCTCCTCGTCTTTCCTCCTCTTTCCTTCCTTGAGTCCTTTTTCTCTTTTCCTCTACTTCTCCCCTTTTGTCTTCCTTTTCTTCCTCCACCTCTTCATCTTTCTCTTCTTTTACTTCCTCAATCTGCTCTTTCTCCTCCTTTGTCCTCTTTTTCTTCCTCCCCCTCTTCCTCCTAATTCCTCTTTCTCTTCCTTCATCTACGCTTCTTTTCATCTTCTTTCTCCATCTTTTCTCTCCTTTATTTACCTCGTCCTCCTCCTCTCTATCTTTCTTTTCATCACGTCATATAGTGTGAAATGTATGTGTGTGTTCAGTGAAGCTTTATTGACATGTACAGACATGTCACAAGCATTTAGACTCTGTGGAGAGTCACGACCTTTGACCCCAGGGATGATTGGATTTTTCTCAGTTTATGATGGAGGGATAGGGAGGATAGGACAGGGGAGGAGTTGTGAGGACAGTTGATGGTACCAGTTTGGCTTTAGGTGATCAGTTTTCAGTTGGGACTCATTATGTTTAGTTGAATGATGTCATCCCCCATCATCGAGTCAACACTAAAATGTAAGAAAACTCATCAGCTGTGGTATGTACCTGTGTGTGTTTCTGTGTGTGTGTGTTTGTGTGTGTGCACATTGCTTATTGCTGCGTTCTGCCTTGGGGTATGTCTATAGCAGTATAATTAGTGGCAACTTCAAAGCAGGAACTGCTGTTGATCCCACACATCTCACACACTCTCCCGGGCAACTGCAGGCCTTTCTCACTCTGCGCTCTTCTCAGCACTCGTGTTCCTGTGGAGTTGTGAAACGTCGTCAATGACGACCAAAGTACTGTCGCAGTTCAACATCCTCATTTAGCCAAACAGCCCAACTACCCAGAAGTGTTTTTGCTCTGCACGTTCTATCGAGGATATTATGGGTGCTGACTTGTGTAAACTTTTGGGTAGACAGGGATCCTTGCATGCATTTCTTTTCAACCAGCTGGGATAGTGGAGAATATGTCACAATCTTTATACTGCAATTACAATGTGTCACCAAATTTTTGGTGGATTAGTATGGAGGACGGAACTTGCCAAAAATCTAAAATAAATTAATTAAAAAAAGAATGACTCAATGAATTAATAAATAAATCAATATGTTGTTGAATGTATTCAAAATAATATTAAAAATAAATGTAGCCTTTAATAATTGATAAAATGTGAGGTAAATTGCTATTTCTGCTTTAATTTATTTGTATTTATTTATCTTTGTATTAATTCTCTTATTTATTTACTCTTCTGTCTATTTTTCCATTTTATATATTTAAGTGTTTACTTATATTTATTTTTAAATGTATTTATTTATAAATAATTGTTGTATTATTATTATTTTATTACATGTTGACTAACAGCCCCCTCATTTGCATAATGAGGCAGAAATGCAGAAAGATATGTGTGAAGAAATGTATAAAAAATAATACAAAAATAAATAAGCTTGGGAAAATGAATAAGGGTTGAAATGCAAAGGGAAAATCATGCAGAAATAAATACATTCATAAATACATAAGTAAATATATACATAAATAAATATAAAATAAATAAAAAAAACAAATGCAAAAATAAATAAATACAAAACAAATGCAAACATAAATTAATAAATAAATGTAAAAATAAATGAATAAATACAAAATAAAAAAATAGATACATTTGATAATTTTTAATCTAAATACATAAATAAATGAAAGGGAAAATTAGACAGAAGAGTAAATAAATAAAGCAATTAATACAAAGTTAAATAAATAAAGTTTTAATCAATTTATGTCACATTTTATCAATTAATTAATAGCTACATTGATTTTTAATATTTGTTTTGCTACATTTAATGACTTATTTATGTATTTAGTTATTCATGAATGTTGTTTGTAATGTTTCTTATATTAGAATTGAAGCGTATTCTTGCTAAATAAATGTTAAGTGGAGATTGATGCTGAAATCCTTCAGGACAAGTTTCACATGATCCTAAATACAGAAGGTGATCAACAGCAAAACTATGAAACAATGTAAGCATAAAACAGATCTGTCAAGATTAGAAATCGTCCTTTTTCATTTTGTTTTCATTTTCATTCTTCAGTGTTGTAAGTACTTGAAAAATAATCTACATATTCAGGAAAATGTGTCTCATTTTTGTCTTAACTTATTCAGGAATTGCTCAGATTCTACTTCAGGATGGAGAATCGACCATATAGTCTATATACTGTATATATATAATATATAATATAACTCCACTATACATATAGTTATTCCAGAAACCAATAACTTCAAACTTCTCAAAGGAACAAAATCCTAATTTTTAAGTTTTTTTAATGTTTGAATTAATCCAGCAAGTCTGAGCTGTCAGTCATTAATGAGATCATCACATTATTGTAAGATTTGGTTTAATGTGAGGAGGCAGCAGTCTTTACATTTAGATTGTTGATATCTGTTGATTGATGACTAAAGCCTTCAGATGCTCTGCCGCTTTTTCTTCTAGCCTGTGATCTTCTTTACCACTCTTCTTCCTCCTTTTCTTCCTTCTTGTCTCTTCCACCGTCTTTTCCGTTCCTTATCTGCTCATCTCATTTGTCATTTGCTCCTTTTGTTTTTTCTTTGCTCTGCTGCCTGCACCTCACCTCCCCTCCACCTCCACCTCCTTGTCCCTGCTTCTCCTCTCTTCCTCCCCTCCTTCCCTCTCCCCTGGATGAACTGTTAACAGAGGCCACGTCCACTCAGTATAGACCCGCCCACACACCTCCTCCTTCTCCTCGCCCTCCTCCTGCTCCTCCTGCTCCTTCTGGCACCCCCTTGACTTACTCCTCCTCCTCTGATCCCCCACCAGTGTCCCCCAGCCCAGGCGTTGCCCTCCCCTCTGCCCCCCGCGACCTGGTCCCTGTCCTAGTGTCAAGCCGATTTGTTCGACTCAGCTGGCGCCCCCCGGAGGAGACCGGAGGAGCCGTGCAGACCTATGGCATTTATTACTCCCAGGACGGAGTCGAGAGGTAAGATGGGAATTTATTTTCTTTGTGTCCGTTTGGTCAGACATGGATTCTGACTCCAAGGTGGCGGTTTACAAAATCTCCGATTTCTTTTCTCTCAATGTGGCCCTTTAATGGCTCTTTTGATAGTAAAAGTTGCTGACCCCTGGTATAAGGGCTTTTATTGTGAAAGGTAAGAGAAGGAGTTGATCTGGTCTTCGCTGCCTTTGTCAAGCTTGAAAGGAGTAATACAATTTGCTGTCTTGGTTCAGCCTCCGTGTTGTTGTTTCATAAATATAGCCGCAACTCAACTCGTTCCGCACAACTTGACTGGATGATGCCTTTATCGGCGGTGCGAAGGCTCAGAAAAGTCAACCTTGTTTCAAAAACAAAGTGCGCCCCATTTTCGCCGCGTGATATTCACGTTCTGTATAAAAGTACTCAAAAAATATACATATATTGACGTGCAAATTAATTGCATGGAAAAACTCCCCCTGGGCTCACCAAAGTCCATCTGTCCTCTGGGGACCATGAATGTTTGTACAAAATTTCGTGACAACCCATTCAACAGACAAACCAACTGGAAGACCAACATTGCCATCCATAGAGTCACACAGCCAGCATGGCATAGTCTTGAGAGGTGTGGGATGGGTACCAAAACTTGGTATTAAACGGGCCTCGGGGATAAATTATTAAAGACCGGAATATTGATGAACTCTTTTATCTGTACTTTTGAACGTTTTGGTGGAATTTATTATGATGCTGCAGCATGGAAGTGAACCAGGTGAAATGAAGAATACTTGAGTTCATGACAACTACGTTCATTACTGTAAGGGCAATGAAACCTTCACGAGTAAAAAGCCAACACTTTATCAATACACCTGTTCAACGAGCATAAACATGCAGCGGTTAAACATGTAGAAAAGCGATATTTCAATCTGCAATCTTTAATCTCCTCAGTCTCTTATTCACCACCGCTATATTCACACAAGCACAGTGTGCTAGCTCGGCTAATAGCTAATAGTTACAAACAAGCTAAAACTATTTAGCTTAGTTTACCACGTATCTTAAAATTTGACAAATTCTTGTAAACTTGGCTGCTGCTTAGACAAAGCAGCCCCTCCTCCCTCTACCAGCGCTACCTGCAGGCAGTGAATCATATCAGGAGAGGGAGGAGGAGGACAGAGGACAGGAGGAAGGACTGATACTGACTCATGTCTGTGCTCTTCATTCTTTTCTAAACTTCATTCATGAATATTATTTATTTTATTGACATTTTAGATGTGTTTCCTGTGAGATATTATAGTGATTTTGCTGTTGTAAATGTTACCGTTACTGCTCTAGAAAAAAACATTTAGTTATATCTAAAATATAAACAAATTGTAAGTTAAAATTTTAAATAATATATTAAAAGCATTAACTTATTAATGAAAAAGAACCGACGAGTATAGACGAGTAGTAGCATCAATAAAATCCTAACGATACCCGTCCCTAACCATAATACTGTAGAACAGGAAGCTCCATGTTGTTGAATTTTAAAGGCACAAAGGACATACTAACAGTATGTTAAAGACAACACTTCTTTCCTTTGACCACAGCTCTGCTGCACACAGCAGCTTGGAGCGTTTAGTAGAAAAAGCTCTGGGTGACATATTGGCGAGTCCCCCGCTGATGTTAAATGGTAACCTCTGACAGTCGGGGCTCCAGCTGAAGGCTTTCACACCCAGGCTTTTAAGCTTTGTTACCTCGGGGACGAACCGGCCTGCAGTGCTTTCGGGGCTCTGAACGGTACACTGGACAAAAGAGCCACTGAAGTTTCATCATGAAACAATACAACAGAGAGATTCTGTCAGTCCTAATGACTTACAGGAAGAACAGAGGCAGAGGTTTTTGTCAGTTCTAATGACTTAGAGATTTTTCAGCACTAATAACTTGCAGAAAATGAGAGAGGAGGGAGGAAGACTTAGAGGGAAAACAATGAATTATAGGAGCGAGGGAGATGGCAGGAAGGGAAAATGGGGATGATTTTTTTTTTGTGTCAGTTTTCATGACTTCCAGGAAATATATTAACAGAAAGATCAAGAGAGAAAATGGAAAAAGAAGGGAAGCTGAAAACATTAGATGGACACAAATAGGAATCTTATCTCGGCTTATCATACTGCTTATTATTTTCAGAATATGTTAGCGTACTCATTTCGCATGGTAGTGGTACTTCACCTATTATAGGCCTGTTTTTATGAAAAATGCAATATGAAATTATTTGGATTTTGTTCATGTAAAAAAAACATCACTCAATGGAGCAGAACACATACAAGGTTGGCTTGTATTTTATTCAAGGATGATTTTTCTCAGATATTGTGCGAAAGCAGTGTCAGCCAATCACAGCAAGTGACGTAACACATGGCAACGCACAGTGACAACAATGGCAGATGAATCGATATGATATGTTTACGTCACACAGCAGCCGACGCTCTCTGATAAAGTTCGTATAAACCACATCTGATATGTTGTCCATGTCCCCTACATTCTGATAAGGAAATAGTTTGAACATATTTACATGATAAACCAGCTGTTGGTTTGCCACAGCCTCGGTCTCTGTGTATTTTATGACTGCAGACAACATTAATCTCAGCAGACCGAGGCTCCAGAGCCTTCTGACAGACAGTGGGTCTGAGCACTCACTCTGCACCTCTTAATTTACGTCCAGTGCCAATGCAGGAAGTAGCGCGTCCTATATGTCCAGAGGCAGAAAGTACTGCTGTCGTTTTGAAGCCTCGAGTTTGGCATTTTGAGGTTGCCATCTTGGTTTTTTGCAACCAGAAGTGACACGAGAGGGTGGAGCTCAGTACAACCGAACGCTGGCGAACAGAAAAACACACTGTGAAAGGGTTAGAAGTTGTAAGACGAAACAAGGTAGCCACGCCCTAAAGCATCCGCTGCTTTATGATCTATTTAACTCTAAATGGGACCATAATTTACTAAATGAACATCATGCTGTATTGAAGAAGACTTGAAACTAACGAATGAGACCATAAACTCATGTTTACAATGTTTACTGAGGTAATAAATCAAGTGAGAAGTACGCTCATTTTCTCATAGACTTCTATACAATCAGACTTCTTTTTGCAACCAGAGGAGTCGCCCCCTGCTGGCTGTTAGAAAGAATGCAAGTTTAAAACACTTCCATATTGGCTTCACTTCTCAGACCCAGCGGTAGCCCACTGGTCGGGCTGGTGGAGGGGCAAGTAGCAGGTCTGACTTTTCTAACAGGAAACCAAAGTTTGTGTCCTGTTAGAACTAACTTTTTCTGTAACCACAATCTTTCCCTAACCTTAACCGTACTGTACAAGACTAAGAGTCTACAGCCATGCTAGCAGCTCTGTGACAGCAGCGTTTTGACCTAAATGCTAACGAAAGATTGCTAACATGCTGATGTTAAGCAGGTATAATGTTTAGCATGTGCACCATCTTGTTTAGCTTGTTAGCATGCTTATATTTGCTGATGATGGGAATGCCATTAGTTTTGGAGGAATTTAGTCATAAACCAAAGTATTGAACAAGTCGATGTTTTGACCTGATGACGGTGCTAGAGGGAAAATTAAGGGATCACCAAAATTATTACAAAAAACATTTTCAACACTCGGTGTTTCTATATCAGGGATGGATATCATTTGAGATTTTGGCTCCAGCTTCCTCACTGACTGCTTGTTGCCACTGAGTCGATCAGTTAGCCGTAGCTTAAACATTAGCCTCATTTGTTTTCTTCACATTTAGTTGAATCTTTTCCATGAGAAGTCGTACAGTAGCTGCTTGCACCTCCTGTTTGTGCTGATTACTTTGATGCTGAAGAAAAAGTCTAAACATGATGATTATAAGGCAAATCTGAAGTTATAGGGAGCATCTTTCTCCATGATTTCTATACAGACATCTGATGGAAAATGTGTCAGTCAGGTTCTAAGAGTGAACACAGAGACGACATTTTAAATCCAACGCTATGGGAGAATATAACATTTATATAATTTAGAGAAATGGGTTGATGGAAAATTTGGACTGAATTTGTAAATTTGAACAACTCATACAAGGATCTTTCGTTAATGCCATGGTCAAGTGCACTCACTGGTGCTTGAGGACGAGTTTGACGACGCTGCAGTTGTATCATCAGCACAAGGTCGAGCAGAAGAGGGTAAAACAAATATACAGGAGGGTAAAGAGAGAGGTGGAAACTGAGAGCTCATGAGAATATCAGAAGAAGCACCGCAAAGATGAGAAGGAATAATGAAAATGGAAGCGGAGGAAGAATCCTCTGTCTGTGGACTATTTGTTTTGGAGCAGACTAAATGACCTCAGACTGTGGCCTTTGAAGGGCAAAGAGAATTCACACTGCGTGACAGACACGGACCTGCTAGTTAACTCGACATCCAGCTCGGCCTCTCTGCCTTTTCACTCAGCAGCTCGGAGGAAAATATGGATTCATAAACCCTGAGAACTCCACTCACCTTTTGTATTTTCTTTAACCTCTGTGTCTCTCTGCTGCTGCTGCTGCTGCTGGTGATTATATTGGATGATCTGCTGCTCTGTCAGTTTGTCTTTCCAACACTTTGGTCCAGAGACAGATATCTTCACAACTACCTAGACTGTAGGGTTGCACAATTAATCGAATGTTAATCGTGATCACGGTTTTGGCTTCCCACAGTTAAATGAACATGATCGACTGCGATATTGACGTTTAAAATGCATCCTCTGCTCATAGAAAATTAAACTAACAGCCAGAGATGAACCGTCAATCAGCTGCCGCTTGAAACCGCCCAGTTTTCAGCAGTCTCATATATCCATATGCCGGTCACACACATGTGCAGCCGCCAAATGATGGTTTTATGTCGGCACAGTCAGTAACGTCACTCACACAACATGTCGTTGGTGTGGAAGTTCTTCAGTGTGAGTGAAGAAGACATAAAGCTCGCAATTTATCACAACTGCAAGTCTAAAATAAGCCGTGAAGGAACAACCTTAAAAACATTTGGAACAACTAACTTAATCAGACACTTATTATGTTGTAATTCTTTCCCATGATGCTGCTCAGAGTCATCACAGCGACCGGCTCGTCTGCCGACAGCAGGGAGCTAACAGAGCGCTGTTAACGGAGGTTCTATTGAGTTAAATTATGCTGCATTCAAGCTCTGCTCAGTATAAATAGTGAGTAAAATGAGAATCAGGCGACATTAAATTATAACGCTATCATGATGCGTTCAAATGTATCCTGTAAAATGTAGTTTTTGGTTAGAAACTTGAATAAATCTGATGTTATTCTGTGCTTCTCACTTGATAAAGTCAAGAGAAGAAACTGCAGATCAATGTGAGAAAGACACATCAACCAGTCAATCAAGGTGCAACACAATTCTACCAAGATGAAGTTTCTAATTATTTTTGTTATAAAGATCAAAAAAAAAATCCTTTAGTATAAAAATCATCCCAAAGATATTTTCAGTCAGCTTTCTTGAGCTACAGTGAATTGAGCAGAAAAAGCAGCTGTGTGTATTTGACGCTGCAGTGGAAACATGCTAATCTTTGCAGCTGCCTCCTCTGTGATTCACTGATTGGATGAGGACTGAGAGGCTGCAGAGGTGCTGTAATCTGAGGATTAGCTCCAGTCACTGCGGGATTACACAGATTACATCTGATTACAGCTCAGATTATCTGTACGGTTACAAAATGAAACAAGATTTTATTTTAAATGCAGCGCTATTTAATTCCCGTAATAAGCTAAATAATGAAAAAAAAATAAAGAAAATTAAATAAATAATGAAAATGTGTAATATGTAATAAGTAAGAAGATATGGTGATAATAAAATAATTATTCTTAAAATTAAAAAATGTAAAGTGTGTGACATTGTGTATTCCTGTGTAAGGGAGCGGTCAGTGAACGTGTCGGAGCCGGAGTCGCTGGAGCTGACGGTCTCCAACCTGAAACCGGAGGAGAGCTACAGATTCAGAGTCATCGCTTACAACGACGTGGGACCAGGAGAGAGCACTGCCCCCCTGAGGATCACCACCAAACCTGACAGTACGACACTCACTTGCACACACACGCATCTGAATCTGTGTTCTTTGTTTTGGTATCGCGTCCATTGCTTTATATGTCTTAACATGTTGTTCTACTGCGAGACCAAAAGCGGAAACGGCAACAACACGTTACACAAGTCAAGTCTTTTAGGGCTGACTAACACTATAAACAGACATGACGAAACTGGCTAGCCTAGCAACATTAAGGCTACAAACAACACTTAATGGATCATTAGAAATGATCAGTAATCCCTCCAAAATACCACATTAAGAGACCGAGACCTTGAGGAACACCATAGAAAAAGCCATGCTGTGATTTGGCATTAAAAACTTTTGGAATTTAGAGATTTCTACAAGAATTGCATTTTTCAGCAATCGGATGGCGAGCACTGCTAGTTGCTAGTTTCATATGATACCAGTACCCAAGTATCAAGCTCTAAAACTGAGCCTGCTACAGCCTCTGAAAAAAGTAAAGTCAGCCGAGGGCACCGGCTAGAGTAGAAGAGGTTAAAGGGTGCTCAGCCTATGAAAACAGTTACTGTATATAATGTTCTCTGTGGCCGTGGCTTTCTAACGTCTGAAAAAATAACCCAGATAATGTCATCTTGTGGGATTCAGTGTTTTCGGATCTTGACCCACACTACAGACTAAAAAACAGGACTGCTGTTTCGATTTTGGCCTCTTGTGAGTCCCCCCAACTTTATGGAAGTCCGATACTAAATCACCGGAGTGCCCCTTTAATGTAAAAGGCTCGCCCTGTGATGCAGGGACATTCTTCAAAGACTAAATCTGCTGTGAGAATGTAAATGTGGAAAAAAATACAACCCCCACATTTTCAAATGTAATATCCATAAAATATATTGTCATATATTCAAGCCAATACAGTGTATTGTTTTATGAAAAAACAAAACCAAAAGCTAAATAAAATAGGTTTGAAATTATTCATCATTTCTAAATAAAATATTATAATATAAAATATATATAAATTAATAAAATTATTAATTATTAATTAATACAAATAATATAAAAAATTCTAAATAACCCCCCAATAATACTTTGTCAATGGTTAATAATTGGTTTCTGGTCCATCTATCTATGAAATGCTTATAGATGTTTTACAAACTATTTCTTAAAGGTTTAGAAATAATTTCGTAATCATTAATAAATACTTAATATAGTATATAAAATGTTATAATGTGTGCAACAATTGATAATAAATACTTTCTAAATTAATTATTTCACATTACACTAACTACTGATAACATAACATAAATTATAGTATTACTAATATTACTAAACATTATTAATTATCATTTGATTGTTTGTTAACAGTAAAATAACTATTAACTAAGTTTAATTAACTATGAATTTATCATTTATAAATGATTGTTATTATAAAGTGTTACTCAGTATTTGAGCAGTGTGTTGTCTCTGTGTGTCTCTACAGTCCAGGTTCCCAGCAGGGTGGAGTCTCTCCAAGCTGAGGCTCTGTCTCCCACCTCCGTCCAGGTGAGCTGGGAGCCTCCCAGCCAACCAAACGGCCCCGTCCTGGGCTACAGGCTGCTGTGGACCGAGAGCCCGTCCGGCAAGGAACAGGTCAGCACCATCACTGCCGTAGTACTCCTTGTCAGACCACCAGTCGCTAGAGCGCTAACTCTAAATAACCAAACCAAGAGAAAACAGCCACGGTATAATCGCTCCTCTGTGTTTGTGTTTAGAGTGTTGAGGTGAATGGACTCAACTACAAGATGGAGGGACTCAATAAGTTCACAGAGTACACTGTTCGAGTTCTGGCGATCAACCGCTACGGACCAGGCACCGCCCTAGAGACGGCCAGCGTCACCACCCAATCAGACGGTGAGCTCTACCTTAACATGCCCTCATTTAACCAATGAGGTAACTTTCGGACATCAGTAAGTGTTCACTACACAGTAACGTTAATGTTCATGTATGTTTTATTGAGGGGGAATCGTTTCTCACAGTAGAATTCTGGTTGCTGCTCGCATTCTTTGGGAGCTCCCTCGAAGAGCAGAGCCTTTTCCACCTAAAGACTGGTTAAATGTAGAGGTCAGATTTAATGTATGTACCTGTATGTATATGATGATTCTAATAAAGTTTAAGCTTTAAAGATTCCACAATTCCGGACATACACTGATCAGACATAACATTAGGACAGCACGGGCACCCTGACCGGTCTGCGGCTACGCAGCCCCATACGCAACAAACTGCGATGCACTGTGTGTTCTGACACCTTTCTATCGGAACCAGCATTAACTTTTTCAGCAATTTGAGCTACAGTAGCTCTTCTATTGGATCGGACAACACGGGCCAGCCTTCGCTCCCCACGTGAATCAATGAGCCTCGGGTCTGACCCTGTTGTCGGTTCACCGGATTTCTGTCCTTGGACCACTTTTGGTAGGTCCTGACCACTGCAGACCGGGAACATCCCACAAGAGCTGCAGTTTTGGAGATGCTCTGACCCGGTCGTCTAGCCATCACAATTTGGCCCTTGTCAAGGTCGCTCACATCCTTACGCTTGCCCATTTTTTCTGCTTCTAACACAAAGTTCAAAGTTGAAAATGTTCACTTGCTGTCTAATACATCCCACCCACTGCCAGGTGCCATTGTAATGAGATAATCAATGTTATTCACTTCACCTGTCAGTGGTCTTAATGTTATGGCTGATCGGTGTATGTTTTAAATAGCCATTAGGGCTGTAACGGTACACAAAATTCACGGTTCAGTATGTACCTCGGTTTTGGGGTCACAGTTTTGTACATTTTCGGTACAAAAGTGAAAACAAAGAACATACAGGAAATATAATAAACGTAGACATTTGGAGCACAGAGTGCATCTTTAATATCTCCTCTGAATGGACCATTGAGATTCACATTCAGCTGCCGACTGGCGCTCGGACGGGCCCCGTTGTCGTTAATAAACTTCCGCACATAGACAGCGAGAGAGAGAATGGAGGCATCTGTCCAGCTGCAATCACACCATAAAAATGATCTGTAATAACACACGCAGATGCAGAGAGGCTGTATTGTGAATCTTCCGGCTGCGTCTCAATGATAACAATGAGTTGTGGGCTAATTGAATCCACAATAAAACTGACACACACACACACATGCACACACACACATGCACACAGTCAGTGAGCAGCTGAATCAACAGATAATCTGCTGACAGTTAATCAGGCGTCTGGTTGGACAGACGTGGAGTTCATTCAAACCAAAACACTTTGGCTGTATTCGAAACCGCCTACTGCATACTACTGAGGAACGCAGTATGCAGTATACAGTACACACTGCATACTGCGTTCCTCAGTAGTATGCAGTATGTAACAGTTAAAGCGATGTATTTAGCAGTATGCTAGACCAGGCTTTAGCCTTTAAACCAGCTCTTAAAGCACTGGACAAAAAAACGAACTCGTATCACTATTGCAATATTATCGAAAAATACAACTTTGATTTTGTTGTTTATGTTCTGCTTGTTTACTTTATAAGATACTGCAGGTTCAAACTATTTATTCTAACAGCTCATAATGAAGTGAGACAAACAGGATCATCAACGAGGGGAGACGGGAAATATAAAATATTGATCCACAAAATTTACGTTACTCAAACTGCTTTTTCAGTTACAGCAACTAAACAGTGGTTCCAGGTTCCTGTTAATTTATAATGTAAACAAACGATCCGTCAACAAGGAAATGAAAGCCTCTTGTCTCTAGAGAGCTCCAGCCAGTTCATAGCGGGGTCTCTGAGCGTGACTACCCGGCTTGCTGGGAGCGACCCCGGCAGGCGCTAGCTAGCTGTCACGGCATTTTGTGGAGCTTCTAAACTCCGACAACGGTGGAGCAAATGTTCGATTCGCCATCTAACTTCGTAAAACTGCCAATATTAATAATCTACACAGTTGATTTCTCGACTCCAAAACTTTCTGAAGTGAATTAAGTGATGAAATAGCTAAGAAAAATGTAAAAACCGAGCCGTTTTTGGCTGCTGTTTTTGTAACCGTAGCCTTTAGCGGTCCAACGCTTTGCATTGTGGGATACAGTAGGCAAGATAGACTGGTCCGATGCATACTGGAGATTTTTTCCAAATCAGTACGACATCCGGGTACTTTCGGCATACTGTAGATTTTGCTTTTGTTCGCATACTGCATACTACATTTTGGCCAAATCAGTACGTGCTACTAGTATAGTATGCGGTTTCGAATACAGCCTTTGATTCTCAATTTGAACGACAACATGTCTGCTGCCTCTTCATTATTGTACTGTTCATCCTCTTCCTCCTGCTATTCATCCTCTTCATCTTTGTCTTTGCCATCATCGTCTTCTTTCCAATCTCTTGTGTTTTTTTGTTTGTTGCCTTTATATTATTTGTTTTCACCCCCTGCATCTTCCATCATGTTTATTTTCTTCTCCGTCTTCGCTTTTGCTTGTTCTTTCCTTTTTTTCGTCTTGTACTTCCTGTTCTTCATTTTGTCTTTTCCTTTCTTTTTCTCTCGTAATCGTCTTTGTAATCTTTCTCTTACTTTTCTTGTTTGTCTCCTACATCCTCCTATTTGTTTTTCTGCTCTTCTTCTTTGTCTTCATCTTAATTGTCAGGTTTCTTTCTTTTCTCCATCGTCTTCTTCCCCTCCTTCTTCATCTTTGTTTTGGATCATTTTCCAGGACATTTTCCTGACGGTTCAGAGGGATGGATTTTGTGTGTGTATGTGTGTGTGTAATGACACCTGTCATGCGTCCGGTGGTAATCTTGTCTTGCTGCAGCGACACAGTCAGATCTCGGAGGCTGAACGCCGTCTCAGCGTCGATCCGTCTGCCTCCTGTCTGTGCTGATGTCATCATCAGGGTGATTGATTGACAGCAGTGATCTGACACCAGACAGATTGAGCTCAGCACTCAGCAACACACTGACTGTAAATAACTAATAAAAAAAAAACATCATTTGTAATGAGGCGTTCAGGTCCGGAATCCATGAGAGAAGTAAACTAATGTTAGATGTGTTTACCCTAGCTTAGCACAAAGACTGGAAGTAGGGGTAAGCTGTTAGCCTCTACCATGATAGAGTGGAGAAAGTAAAAAAATGGACAGAAATTGCTGCAGCTCTCGAAATCCCCATGAGTATGCTATATGCTATAGCTAGCTAGCTAGCTATAGCATATAGCATACGCCCGGAGGGAGTAACAAAATACATTTGTAAACCCGGGAATGAGAGAACTGGCAACAGGATTGTGTGAAAAACAATTATACAATTTATTAACAAAAAATATGATAAAAAATGTACAAACACCAACTGAAAACTACTTTCTAACAGAAAGCGCGGGGTAAGTATACAATTAAATAAATAAGGCAATAACCAATGTTAAAGCTCTCAAATTAAAGCTACTGCTTACAAAGTGCAGCGAAAAACAACCCGGAGGTACTCAACTTAAACATACTGCTCCACAGAGGCAGCGAACAATCAGGTAGTAAACAACTTAACAGTACTTCCTAACAATATAGCAATAAACACACTTGAGTCACTAAAGACCACTGCCGACTCCGACACATCCGCCAACCACGACGTCAACCACCACACACAGTATTGAATACTGCCGTTTGGCCCACTGGCCACTTCTGCTCCGTTCTCCTGCTCCCTTATAGTCCGCCCTGATTGCTGATCCGCTGCAGGCTGCGTACCTTCATCCACTGCAGCTGCACAGGGGGGAGGAGGGCGGCACCTGAGGAGACAGAGAAGAGGGCACCAAAACACAACATACATGCAACACAGCACGGCACGTAACACATATCAAACATACTTATTTTAACTCAAGCCACTATCTTTTGTTACGGAACTTACGTACTTAGCTACGTACAAGCATAGTAATTTGGACCCAAACCACAATCTTTTCCTAAACCTAACCAAGTAGATTTGTTGCCTAAACCTAGAGCGTCATAGTTTGAAGCGTAGGGCTACTGACCAAGTGGGTGAGAATGTGTCAGATTTAAACAAAGTTAAACTATGATTCCTTTTTTAGCCAACAAAAAACTACAACTCCCATGAAAATGTATCTGCACAGCAGACCGGGTACTTGCGCCATCTTAACTTGGTTTTGTCCATAACAATAATATTCACCAACACTTTCTTCTATTGGAAGTTTTGCACTCTCTGCTGGCAACGTTAGCTTGACGTTAACGTCCATTTTGATTTTAACGCCACTAACTTCTTTAACGCATTAACACAACTTGCGATTTTTAGGTTGTATTCAGTTGCTCAGTTTTAAAGCTAGAGGGAAGATACTGGTATCATATAAAACTAGAAAACTTAATGAATCCATTGGTACCAACCATGTCATACTAGCTTGTTGCAACGAAGGTTAAATAGTCAATAGCCTATTAGTTATTGTCACTGGTGAGTGGTTACTTACTTACTTAAAACTATGATCCTAGTCATTGGATGTGTTCCTGTCTCTCGAATACAGCTGTTTGGCTTGTGACCTCCGTGTGGACATGAGCTGTGGCCTGTTTTTCCCACTCAGATTGTTTCCTGTTAAGGATTTTAAGAAGCCTGTGTCAGTGAGGTAACATTTAAATAATATATAGAAAGTGTGCAGATTCATGTCAAAGTTGTCAGTTTCAGCTGGTTTCATCTTTGTGAATAACCTGATATACATATTTACACAGATTTTTGTCTTTGTTTCTGCAGTACCCAGCGCTCCTCCCCAGAACATCACCTTAGAGGTTGTCCTGTCCAGGGTGAGTTAAAAATTTTTTATTTTTATTCCTTCCTTTCTCTGTCCACACTTGTCCACTGCACCAACGACAACACCTCACCTCAACAAACTCAACTTCCACTCGATCCACTGGAAACTGCTATTTCAGGACATTTTTTTTATCAGATTTCAAGAAAGACCTTTTAGGATCTAGCACTGAGGTCGCACTGAGACAGTCTGAGCTTGTTATTCCAACTGCCGCCTACATAAACCATTTAACATTCACGGCTGATTTCCCAGGTCTCTCCACTTGACATATTCTGACACACATTTAAACTGTGACACTGTCATCATTCAACAGTTGCTCTCTGGTGATGTGGCCTCATTTTACTGATTGATGTGATCGACATATATGTTTACTGTCCAAGCTGCTCATGTGATTTATGGGATGAAAATATTGTAGATCTGCCGGTATCAACAATCTCTTGCGACTTATTCATATTTATTCATTATCTCTTTAAGCATGTTATACTGTGTCAGTCATAATCAGCTGTGGTTTTATTGCCATGTCGCGGGGTTCTACTTCAAAACTCCGTACAACATGAAAACACTATTAGTCCCTTTTATTATGCCGGCCTCCAAAATAAGCTATGTACAAAAACATCAAATAGCACTGAAAATTGAGTTCCTCAATAACTCCATACTTTTCTGTCAGAAACAGGCAAAAAAAACAATCCAAAATGCAATCTCTAAATTCACTGAATGTTACCTTTTCTGTAACCACTTCAGGATAAGACTGACTTCACCAGGCCAAGATGACCCCCTTTTAAACTAATAGCCCCTCCCCTGGGCGTTTTACTTACATAGAAAATTACAATTAACAACATTCTTCAGCAGAGAAGACATTTATAGCCCATTTAAACTAGGCATATTTTACATATAAATTCTACACCTCTGTCTAAACATCCCCCCCCCAAAACAAAACAAGTTAATTTGCAACAAAATCACAATGAAAAATATTAAACATATTTATGCTGATCATATGACATCAAAAACGTGCGAGAACGCTCTTTTTAACAGGGAACTTGTAACGCCCGTTTCGCTCGTCAAACCCATGAATGGGACATGACAGGATGGACAGGCAGTGTTTCAGCGACTGGTGAGTGAGAATAATGTTTGAGTGAATATATGCGTATAGGAAACAGCAGAACAATCAAGTGTGCACCCTTGGTTGCACTACTGACAAACAGTTTAGGGGAGAGGGATATGTCGCGATGTGTTTTAACTTTGGAGTGAATCAGGAAGGGAGCGGAGAAATGTTTGGCTTGTGTGTGTGTGTGTGTGTGTGTGTGCGCTGCCTGCAACCAGCGGCGCAGCGGAGAAATGTTGGTGTGTGCGGCCTGGGGTTATGTGTGTTCGCTGCCCACAGTCAGTGACGGCTACTCCGTCACAGTGACGGCTACTCCCCCTCCTCCCGGAGGTTGGCAATGTGCGGCAACCTGGAAAGGTAATCTGCCACCACATTGGCCTTGCCGGATTGGTGTCGGATGCTGAACTTGAAGGGCTGCAGTGAGAGGTACCATCAAGTCAGGCGGCTGTTGTGATCCTTCATGCTGTTTATCCAGGTGAGAGCCTGATGGTCAGTTTCCAGGTCAAACTCTCGTCCAAGCAAGTAGTAACGCAGGCTCTCCAGTGCCCACTTAATGGCCAGGCCCTCTTTTTACACAGTGGAATACCTGGTCTCACGTGGCTGCAGCTTGCGGCTGAGGTACAAAATCGTGTGTTCATACCCAGGGTCCCCTTGGGCCAGGACTGCTCCAAGGCCGACTGCCAATGCGTCCACCTGTACCAGAAATCTTTTTCTGAAGTCTGGACTCTTGAGGACGGGAGAAGAACACAGGTGGGTTTTCAAGGTTTCACAGTCATCTGACCAGGTTACTGGGTTCCTGTGGTCGTTGCGGGTCAAAGCTGTGAGTGGGGCTGCAATGGTCGCGAACTGGGGCACGAATTGCCTGTACCACCCAGTCAATCCCAGGAAGGACCGTACCTCCTTCTTGGTCCGTAGTCGAGGGCAGTTCTGGATAGCTTCCAACTTATCCTCTTGCGGTCGTAACTCCCCTCGTCCCAACTGGTAACCAAGGTACCGTGTCTCCTGTCGTGCCCACTCACACTTGGAAAGGTTGAGTGTCAGCCCAGCCTTCTGGATCTTTCCAAGAACAAGAGATAGATGTTGGACATACTCTACCCAGGTGTTGCTGAAGATCACCACATCATCAAGGTATGCAGCGCTGCAGTTGTCACAACCCTGGAGTACTCTGTTCATCAGTCTCTGGAAGGTGGCTGGTGCTCCATGTGGTCCAAATGGCATCACTGTGAACTGGAAGAGTCCAGCTGGGGTTCGGAATGCCGTGTAGGGTCTGCTTGACTCCTCCAGCGGCACCTGCCAATATCCCTTGCAGAGAACAAGGGTGGTGATGTACTTGGCAGCTCCGATCTTCACCAGCAAGTCCTCGATTCTTGGCTATTGATCTTCCTGAAATCAATGCATATTCGGAAGGAGCCATCCTTCTTGAAGACGATGACCACCGGACTACACCACTCTGAGTTGGATGGTTCAATCACTCCAAGTTTCAACATCTCCTCCACCTCCTGCTGCAGTTTTCCCACCAGCTGCTGCGGAATACAGTAGGGACGTTGATAAATTGGTCGCCCATCTTTGAGGCGAATGACATGCTCCACTAGCGTTGTCTTCCCTGGGCTGGCAGCAAATAAGGAAGGAGTCTTCTTGAAGACCTGGAGGAGCTGTGCAGCTTGTCTTGGTTCAAGATGTGCCAACACAGGAGCAGCTGGTGTAGTAAGGGTCTCCAGTCCCGTCTCCACCTCTTCTTCACCGTCGACCTTCCTTGCCAGCAAAACCTTCAGCCGGTCCTTCCACTCTTTCAAGAGGTTCACATGGTAAGTCTGCTTGGGTTTCTTCTTCTCCGGGTGATAGACCTTGTAAGTGACCAGGCCCATTTTGCGGGTGATGAGGTACGGCCCTTACCATTTTGCTAGGAGCTTGCTGTTTGATGAAGGGAGAAGCAGCAAGACTTTTTGGCCAGGCTGGAACTCATGACGCCGGGCATGTTGGTCATACCAGATCTTTTGGCTTTTCTGGGCCTCCCACATGTTAACCTCTGCCTCCTGGTACCTTGCCAGCCGATCCCTCATCTCCAGCACAAACTACACCACCCCTCTGTCGTCTTGCGAGGTGGAAGGTGTCTCCTAGCCATTTCGGAGCAGATCCAAGGGTCCCTGTTCCTTCCAGCCATAAAGCAGCTTGAATGGGGAGAAACCAGTTGATGCCTGGGGAACTTCACGATAGGCGAAGAGCAGGAATGGCAGCCAACGGTCCCAGTCCTTGCCAGTATCATCCACGAACTTACGCAGCATATTCTTCAATGTCTGGTTGAACCTTTCAACAAGACTATCAGTCTATGGGTGGTATGGCGTAGTCTTGATTGCTGAGATGCCCAGTTGCTTGTGGAATAGCTGCCTCAACCTGAAGGTGAAGTTCGTTCCCTGATCTGTCAGGATCTCATCAGGTATTCCCACTCTGGAGAAAAGTTGCACCAACGCATGCAGCACAGCAGGAGCGGTGATCGTGCGCAGGGGGAAAGCCTCTGGGAAACGAGTAACATTGTCACACACCACCAATATGTACTGATGTCCACCACTGCTTCTCACCAACGGGCCCACAATATCCATGGCAATCCTGCGGAATGGAGTGGAGATAACAGGAAGTGGCTGCAGAAAAGCTAGGTCAGACTTGCGGGCAGTGCATGTTTTTTGACATGTTTGGCATGTGGCACAATATTTCTGAATGTCTGTGTACATGGAGGGCCAATAAAAGGGTGAACTGATGTGCAGATAGGTTTTGTGGCGACCGAGGTGTCCAGACCATGGGAGTGTGTGTGCTAGGTGCATGACAAGTGACCTATAGTTAGCAGGAACTACCAGGCGTTTGTGGTCATTATCAACTGTGTACAACACATCCTTTTCCACAATAAACCTTTCTCTTCCCACACACTTCTCCCTTTGCTGCCTCCCCCACCTTATCAAACAAATGTTTCAAGGTAGCACAGAAATATTTCCAGGTACTACCCATATTTCATTTGACAGAGGACTCTTTGTTTTGGGCTCTGCTGACTTCAGCTGCTTCTCAAAGCGGCGTTGACGACGGGACTTTCTTGGGCCCTTGGTGCCACCATCAAACAGACTACTGTCAAAGTCTGGGAGAGGTTGAGCACAAGGATCCTCTTTTCTTAGCCCCTGAGTGCCACCCTCACACAAACAACGGTGAAGGTCTGGGAGCGGTTGGACCCCAGCTTTCGCCTGGGCACGAGTGATCACAGGACAAGAAACAGTGACATTGACTTCCCCCCTCTTCCCAGAGTCGGTTTCCACTGGCCTGTTTTCCCGCAGCAAGTCCAGAAGTACAGGTAAGTCCCAGCCCAAGAGGGCAGCAACAGGTAACTTTGCAACCACCCCAACAGTCAACAGGTAAGGCTGTTCATCAATGGTAACAGTTAAGTCAGCTGTGGGATAAGGATGCTTATCCCCATGAACACACAGAATGTCCTCTTGTCTGCTGTAATCCACACTGCTTACTGGCACCAGATCCTGCCTAACCAGCGACATGAAGCTACCACTGTCCAAAAGAGCAGTAACCTGCTGGCCATTAACAGTCACAGTTTTGTAGTGTTATAACCTCACTTCACTATCCTCCACCTCAGGCCGGGGAGCATAGCAAGCGCAGGTGAGTTTAGCTTTGCGTATGGGACACACAGAAGCTTTGTGCCCTGGCTGTTGACAATAAAAACAAACAAAGTCCTTACCGGGTCCTCGTTGGTTTAGGGCAGAGCTGAGGTTACCTGGTGGCTCCTGGTTAGTCTCTCTCCTTGTAGGCCAGGCCTGGGGTAGCTGGAGTGTAGGTCTGTGTGCTGCACTGTAGGGACGTGCAGCTGGTCCTCCTCTCGGAGCGTTGAGGTACTGTAGCGCAAGCTTGGCAGCGGACAATCCCCCCTCTGCAGGTGCTATGAGATCTGCTCCGTACCTGCCCCCCTCCTCATCCTCCTCATCCTCCTCTGAAGACGTCGTAGTATGATCTGTCTCCCCAGCCGGGTCCACGCTGGCTGCCGCACCCTCCTCTGACTGCCACGCCCTCCTCTGACTGCCCTTGCCGTTGGGAACGCAGTCCTGTGCGCTCCCGTGTGGTTATGCCCTTCTGACTAGCCATCCCACTTCTGACACCATATGTCGCGGGGTTCTACTTCAAAACTCCGTACAACATGAAAACACTGGCGTAAATGTTGTATTAGTCCCTTTTATTATGCCGGCCTCCCAAAGTGCAATCAGTGCTAATATTTTCAAAAGGTGGAAAAATAGAAAATAAGCTATGTACAAAAACATCAAATAGCATTGAAAATTGAGTTCCTCAATAACTCCATTCTTTTCTGTCAGAAACAGGCAAAAAAACAATCGAAAATGCAATCTGTAAATTCACTGAATGTTACCTTGTCTGTAACCAGTTCAGGATAAGACTGACTTCACCCGGCCAAGATGACCCCCTTTTAAACTAATAGCCCCTCCCCTGGGCATATTACTTACATAGAAAATTATAATTAACAACATTCTTCAGCAGAGAAGACATTTATAGCCCCTTTAACCTAGGCATATTTTACATATAAATTCTACACCTCTGTCTAAACATCCCCCCCCCCAACCAAAACAAGTTAATTTACAACAAAATCACAATGAAAAATAATAAACATATTTATGCTGATCACATGACATCAAATATGCACGAGAACGCTCTTTTTAACGGGGAACTTGTTACGCCCCTGTTTCGCTCGTCAAACCCATGAATGGGACATGACAGGATGGACAGGCAGTGTTTCATGAACAGGTGAGTGAGAATAATGTTTGTGTGACTATATGCGTATAGGAAACAGCAGAACAATCAAGTGTGCACCTTTGGTCGCACTACTGACAAACAGTTTAGGGGAGAGGGATATGTCGCGATGTGTTTTAACTTCGGAGTGAATCAGGAAGGGAGCGGAGAAATGTTTGGCTTGTGTGTGTGTGTGTGTGTGTGCGCTGCCTGCAGCCAGTGACGGCTACTCCGTCACATGCCATATTATTATACTTGGGCTATGCATCTTCTATAGTAGGCCTATAATACTCCAATAATATTCCAACTGGAACATTATAGGGTTAAGGTGGTGTGTTTTTTAACGTAAATAGTTAAAGTGCTTTCCTGTGGAGAACTAAACTACAGGCCTAAGCATGCAAAAGCATATAGTCTTCCTGACTGAACTTAAACTAGAGCTTCATTTATATGTGCACAGCAATGTGAGTAGCGATCTGGCCTTTTACTTAAACCGAAAGCTCGCTGTAATAATCCTGCTGACGCCACGGAATTTATTCTGATGATCCAGAGGAAATGGGGTTTAGAGATTTGCGTAAAGTACAAAAGTCAGCTGCTATACTGCAAATGATCTCATTCTCTTAACTCAGAATCTATGAGGAACAGCTCAAGTGAGAAAAAAACAAATCCACAGAAAATCAATTACTGTTTGATTCTGGTGTCGTGAAACGAAGGAATCCACGAAATTATACACCGCACATCTGCAAAACTAGAGGCTGCAGACATGATCCTGCAGCTGATTGTTAAAGGTGTGCATTGAACAAACAGCTCTGAGGGATTATTATCACTTTGGATGAACTCATTGAATTTTGTTGGTCAAAGGTCAAGATCACTGTGACCTTACGTCGGTCCTATTCTCGTGAACACGATACCTCAGGAACGCCTAGAGCGACATTCTTCGAATTTGGCACAAACATCCAGTTGGGCTCGAAGTTAAACTGATTAGGTTTTGGTGGTCAGAGGTCACTGTGACCTTTTTGGCACTAACTCAAGGATTCATATGCTAATCATCACAATTCCACACAAATTTCTAATAGCATTATATGATGAAGTGATGACATTTTGGACAGCCATGGATGTAAACTGCAACTTGACTGGTTGGCGGAGGCATACAACCACGAGGCGGTAATTCTGAGTTTCATCCTGCTCAGAAAGCAGCAGCAGAGAAAATGATGAATGTTTCAAGCGTCGATGTGAACGGCTCATAATTTATGTCCATAAAGAGGAGGTTCAGACTGTCTGTGGAGAGCTGACCTCATTTAGTTTCTGTCCACTTATTTTCTTGCATGTGATTGATTTTTCTCTGCCGATCGGCTCTCAGGTCAGGGTTGATTGATCAGTGATGTCAGAGCGGCTTGACAGTTTTAAGCCTCATACCAACTTAAAAAGACTACTTTTTAAATATTGGCTAATGCTGCTTTCTTGTGTAATAATTGTCTTTAATTTTCCCTTACTGCGCATGTCCTTAATGATGGTACTGATGAACATTTGAAAAATTGTTCAAAGTAAATGAAAGCTGAAAACCAAACATACTAAAGTAGTCGGTAGTTATAATGTTTAAACCCCTGATGAATTGTATTTCACCAAACCCAGCCAGCTCCACACCCTGACCTCATAGTGGATGAGGACGGGAGGAAAAAACGGTTTCATTAATGAGAAAGAATGATATTATTCCCTAGTGCACAAATTGAAAATCTTATCCGGTTATATATATATATATTTGGGTTAAAAACGAGTATGTTTGTAACGAATCTACATACTTAAGTAACGCCACGTATGTAAGTATGGAATTAAGGTAGAATGAGTCAACGTTGACTTTTGATTTCACACGGGACACAAACAGCGGTCTGCTGGGTGATTAGCGTGGTTGTGTGTTCCCTCAGTGATGTCACTGTGTCCAGACCTCAACCCAATTGAACACTTTCGGGATCAGCTTGGGCGTGCCCTTGAATCCTGGTTGGGGAATGGAACGCCATCCCACAGCAACATGTGACCAGGTTGGTGACCAGCATGAGGAGGAGGTGCCAGGCTGTTGTGGCTGCGTATGGATCTTCCACCCGCTACTGAGGCTCCTGACCGTGTATTAAATGAATAAAGTGTAAAACTGCCAATATGTCTTGTTTGTTCCTTGTTACTGATAGAGAGTTCAATCATCCAATCTACCAAACAACTCAAAACAAGAGTCAATACCAACAGGAGAATACACTGTTTACCATTGGCAGAGCATTTTGGCAAATTTTTCTTGGGCGCTACCCACATAATTAGCTGTGCTGCTCATCCCACAAATGCATGATCCTTACAAGTTGGACATCATTGTGAAGGTAAATTAACAGGCTTTCCAACGATGTAAAATACAATACCAATTAGCATTGTAACAACAGAGAAATAATCCACCAAACACAAGTTTCCAAACTTTTTTTTCCCAGTTTATTTACTACAGCCACCAAAGATTACATTTCATTCAGATTACATGCACGTAAACCTTTAATCACACAATTTCCATTACAAGAAACACTTACAAATGAAAGTCATGCATTCAAAATGTTACATTAGTAAAAGTACATAATCACAATATAGCCCACATAAAGAGCCAAAAGCAAAAGTACTCATTATGCACAATGGCCTATTTCAGAATAATATTTTTGGATAATAATTAGTGCTGCATTAATGTGTCCATCACTTTAATGTTGCAGCTGGTAAAGGTGGAGCTAATTTTAACTACTTTATATACTGCTGGGTAGCTTAATCCATAATAATACATCATAAGGTATTGGTTGATTTATGTTGTAGTCAAATAAATTTAGTGGAGTATATAGTCGCAGAAAATGGAAATACTCAAATAAATTACAAGTACCTCAAAATTGTAATCAAGTACTGTACTTGAGTAAATGTTTTTAGTTACATTCCACCACTGTTTACTGTGTAAATTAAAAATTAAATATAAATCAACATGTTGTAACTGTTGGTACCACTTTAATAAAGGGCTTATAAATTAAGTAATGGCTCGTATTAATGCTAATGGAT
>CAKALU010056483.1:0-16369 GCA_916700995.1 Hozukius guyotensis | reverse complement strand
GAGCCCCGTCACTTCACAAGACACGGGAAACCTCTGTTGGTCTGGAGGAGCTGCAGCAGTTATTTCTGCACAAACGTCCACTGTACATTCACTAGATATTCTCAGAGCTAAACTTACTCTTCTGCAGTGTGTAGTGTGCGCGCATGCACGTGAGAGTGGAGCGAAAGAGTGAGAACGAGCTCTGGCCCTGGAGACCAAAGCTACGGTCTCCCCCGCTTCCTCCGACCGCGGCCAACACTGTTTAACAGACGGGCTTCACTAGATACAACCAAGAGGTTTTGGTGCTTCCGTGTAGTTTGTGTTGGAGTCTGAGTCTGAACAGCGTAGCCACACGCGAGCACGCATGGGACACCGACCCGCAATGATTTATACGTGTAAGAAGTTACAAACAGTCCCTTTAAATGAAGAAGAATTTACGGTAATACAGTTATTTTTATTGTTTTTTTAACAAACTAAACCCAGTTTCAGTACACTCTGGGCCTGACTCTTACTACAACAGCCTTACTTGGTCTGGTATGACCTGCAGCATATGGTAGCTGATGTTGAAATGTTTCATGTGTAAACTGTACTGTGTAACTACCATTAATCATTCAGTGACTTCATAGTCCCTAACTGTGCCACTGTTACATGTAATAGTCACCTGTGGTTACTGTGGCTGATGCAAAGCTACATAGCCTCGCTCTAGTTAGTCTAACTAACTAACTATGTGAAGCTACTGTGCATGCACGTGTATGTGTACGTGTATGTATCTAAAGTCCATCTCGGTTGCCTCGTCCTTGCAGGATTCACACATGATAGGAAAGAGAATGATCTCTAGGAAGTATTACGCCCTCCTTTCAGCCTGAGCCCTCAAAGGTGAAAGATTCTTTCAAGGAATGTTTTCCACATTGTAATGCACACTCACTCACACACACACACACACACACACACACACACTCACACACACACACACACACACACACATACATACTGGCATACTTGCTGTCATTTAGATGTGAGTTGTCATCTAAAGAGTAAAAGTGAGGAATAGGGAGGGACTGAAGGGAAACACAGCCCCTCCCTCCCCCTCTCTTTCTATTGGAGCTCTCTAAGCTGCATGTGATCACCATGGCAACAGAAAACTCCCCACAGATGAAAATGAAATGGGCCCCAACAGGAGTCATCTAGGAGCAGAATGAGAACATTAAGATGAGGGTTTATATGGATCTTATTACTGCTCCAACATCTTAATGGTTTTGGGAGATGACGGATGAAACATCTCTCCCACCTCAAAACCGAACCCCCCCAAAAATAACAACTATTAGAGGCAACAGGGTCCACATTGTTGCAGTTTGCTATCTATGCCGTTTCCCCCAAAAACAGAGGTTGGAGATTGGTTTGGCGGTGAGTTGAAGGACTAGAAATCTTAGCCTGTGAAGTAGTCCCTGAGTCATGTGTGTTAATCACCCTATCAACCCCCACAGATGTATTATGGTCTTTCAGTGCTGCAGGGCAGCACAAATCTCACTCATAACCTCCTTAAACTCCCTGCTGGATCAAAATAGCCCACAGTTTGGAGTTTCTACAAGACAAACTGTTCCTCTACAGTATGTGGCAAGGTTTCAACATAACATTATATTTGCTTTTTTTGTTTCTTGTTGTTATTGGCCTTCAAAATTCTGAGTCCCTGACCTACAAAATAATCAAGTTGTAATAAAATATTAAACATATATGCACGTCATTTGATCCATTGTTAATACAGTATAAGGATATTGATGGGGTGCCCTGGCCTTCGTTTCTTCATGGAGTCTTTAGAGATGTCTATGTTGGATATTAGCGGGCAGGAGTGATGTATAGCACCCTGCTGAATGAGGCGTCAAAAGAAGAGGGGCAGATGAGGACGGTGTCAATCTACAATTCACACGATGTTATTCCCGACCGACTGACGCTGACTGAATGTGTCTGATACATCGTGTTCTCCACAACAGCCAGCCTGAATCAGTGCGGGCAAAGACCCATTCTACATACACCTCATTAGACCTTTGAGTTGAGTGAAAATAATATTTCCAATAAAATCAGATATTAAAGGTGAAGTAGGCGAGATTGGAGCAAATATGATTAAAAAAGGTTATTTTCATAAAACGGTCGCTATATCGTGACAGTAGTACATGAAACATGTAAACTGAACAAAATCATGTTCCTCTGTGTCCTCCGGTGGCCTCCGGTGCCCTCCGGTGCTCCTAACGGCATCTGCAAGATTTCACAGAGCAGAAGTCTAGTTATCTCTCAGAACACTTGAATTACAATATGCTGAAAGGTTATTATGGAATTTTTGCCCAATGATGCCAAAAATATACTGCCTACTGAAGCTTTAATTTTAATATGTTACCAATGTTTGGCACAAGGCAGTAGGCCTATAATTAAATCTCAGTACATTCAGGTGTGTATGTGGTCTCTGCCTTCTAAATGTAATGTAATACGAATGTCCAAAATGTCAGTCAATTGATTCTATCACCGTTTATCCTCACTCACAATCTCCTACGGTTTTAGCTGATGGTGCATTGCGACATCTAGTGGTTTTATTATGAAGAGTAATGAAACTCTCTTAAAGATTCATTGTTTTTGACACAAACTCTCCTGAAATACACATTTAATCCACAACAATGACCTCCAACAATGACCTCTGCAGTAACATCAGGCCGTTACATGGAGGCTACTTGTCAATGCTTCCTTCATGTGCTATCGAAAACTTTGATATTATGGCAAGTTGAATTGGCAGTAGCCTATGTCATCTCAGTAATGAGGCCTATACAAACATGATATTCTGTTTTACATTTATTAACTGGTATATGTGCAGCCTACTTGGATAAAAAACATTTGATAATGAAACTTAATGAAATCATTTACATAGAAGTGTTTTGTCTTTCTCTCCTCAAAGCTACTCTGTAGTTTTAGGCCTACGTGCTTCTTAACTAAGCCTAAAGAGATGTCCGTGTTGTCTGTGGTTGTGAGAAGTCGGACCTGACGAGAAGCACTTGAAAGCATCATGCAGGAGGGAGCGGAGTCGGTCTCTTTGAAGTTGAGTTCGCCGGCTGGAGTTGAAGCTGCCTGCTCAGGTCATTATCACGTTATTGCAATATTGTATCATTACATTTTATGTTCCGGCCTATTGGCTACATGGGTAAAAATTACTCGTTATGTGTAAATTAATTACCTTTTTGAACCGCGAAAATATTCGGCCAAAAGGACTGAAAGTTGAGGTGAACCTGTCCGGTTCTCAGGCTGGTTTAGCTACAGTAAAGCCACCGTGTGTTCGTTACTGCTACTATAGTCTTCAGGTAGGAGGATATAAGTAGACTGAACCGTTTACACAGTGGGGACATGCAGCAGGGCTGTACCAAAATGTAGCTAATTGTAAATCCATGCTGTCATTTCCCCAAGTAGCTCTTCTTAATTTGTCACCTATCTGTAGATACATAACTTTATTAATCCCCTGATTGAAAGGCAGTTTGGGGGGAAAATTATATAAAACTCAGACAGGCTGCAACAAACATCATACAGCATGAAAGACATTAGGGCTGCAAAACCAGTATTTTCATTATCAGTTAATCTGCTGATTATTTTCTCAATTCATCGATAAAACATTAATTCTATAAAATATCAGAAAATATTGACAAATTCCTGTTATAATATCCTACAACCCGAGGTGTTGGATTCAATTTGCTTGTTTTTTTGTCAACCAACAGTCCAAAACCAAAGATATTTAATCTACTGGAATCAGTGAATGTGTGGTGTTTTGCTGAGGAAATAACTAAAAATAATAAAAAAAAATAATAATTATTGTGATTAATTTTCTGCCGATGGACTAATCGATACATTGACTAATCATTTCACACTAACACTGAAATAGTAACACGTAGAAGTAGCCAATAAGTTAAAAGACAGAATGGATTAGTCCATAACCAAAAGCTTAAAGCTGAGGTAGGCGAGATTGGAGCAAATATGATTTTAAAAAGTTATTTTTATAAAACGGTCGCTAGATGGTGACAGTAGTACATGAAACAGGTAACCTGAAAAAAATCATGTTCCTCTGTGTCCTCCGGTGTCCTCCGGTGTCCTCCGGTGGTCCTAACGGCATCTGCAAGATTTCACAGACCGGAGGAAAACAAGCAGTAAGAGCTGATCTGAGGTCTGCTGTTCAGCTGCCGTCTATGAGAGCCGGCTGTCAATCACTCGTGAACTCTGACCAAACGGTCAAACTAGGCAGCGCTGATCAAATATGAATCAATATTATGTTACTGTAATGTCTATTTCTCTCCTCAAATGTTTTCAGAATCATCTTGTAGTGTACTGTTTAGCTGTAACATGAGAAAGTTTGTGACGTCGCCGCCATTGCGAAATCTGGTGAAGGAACGCCAAGTTCCGGTCACATGACCGGAGCACAGCCAATAGGAACGCTCTCTCAATGAAATGACCTGTGATTGGTCAAAGTCTCCCGTCACAGGCTAGATTTTTTAAAGCCTGTAAACAGAGCCATGAGGAGGTGCAGAAGTCTAGTTATCTCTCAGAACACTTGAATTACAATATGCTGAAAGGTTATTATGGAATTTTTGCCCAATGATGCCAAAAATATACTAATATTTAATTAATCAAGAAAATTATTGTCAGATTAAAGGGACTGTGTGTAAGTTTTTACACATATAAACGTTTTAATCGTTTTTTTATTGCCAACGTGTGAACAGGTTGTAACCTAAAAAATGAGACCTTTCTGGGTTACCTGTATCGGCCTGCAGACTGCTTTTAATGTGAAGAACGTTCGGTTAGATGTAGAGTCACAGAAAGACGACACAAAAATAATAATAGAGTCAGGAAAAGAAAAAAGCAGTAAGTCTTGTGATGTACGTGATTGCTTTTATCAGTTTTTAATTTCTTTGTAAAATTACAAGTATGACAGTTGGGAAAGTGTTCCAGAAATATGAGGCTGTAACTGCAAAAACAGGACACCCCTAGTGGTATGAGATGAGATGTATTTATTATTCTGTAATAGCACCATTAAGTAGTAACAGAAATGACATTTAAAGATAGTATAACCATCTGTTATCTTGCTTTGTCTTTCATTTAAGTCAGTGTATTAATATATGCCAGTGTTAGACTAAAATAAAACGATGTATTTAAAACTATGCACTTCCCTCTTTCTGTTGAACAGACTCATGAGTGACTGTGAGGAGACGGACTTCTTCTGGGAGTCTTGGACCGGGACGCCTGGGAAAGGAAAAAGAAAAAAGGACTCCAAAAAGGACACAAAATGCCTGAAACACAAAAACAACATAACCATGAAAACAGATGAAAACATCCAGAAGAAAAAGAAAAAGAAAACCTCCAAATTCAAAGAAGCAATGGAGGGAAGGAAGGAAAAGAAAAAAGGAAGGAAGAAAAAAAAAAACAGATTGGCTTTGGATCTAGATGACAGTTTTATATTTAGTAGTGCTCAAGCAAACCCTGCTGTGAAGCATGAAACTTGGAATCCACGCAGCAGTGGCGAGCTAAAACCTGACCAAGACTGCAAGAAGAAAACCAAAAGAAAAAAGAAAGTGGCGTTTGACTTATCACCGGGCTACATCCGTGTCAAACATCCTAAATTAGTCTCTCCGTCTCTGCGGTCTCCCACGGCTGTGAGAGACAGCGAGAGCTGTTCGCAGGTCACAGTGACAGGACACAGCCAGGGTGAAACGCATGCTAATGAATCTCAATGCAACAGTGAGGAAATAAACAGCCAGGACCTGTTTATCACCCAGAAGACATTCAGAGCATCGCCCTGCGAACCTTCCAGCGGTGAAGCCAGCGACAAAGCCGTTCCTACAAGTCCTCCAATGTTTAAACCACGAGACGAGCTGCACACATCTATGGCGTGGATAAAACAGCATCTTGAAGGATCATACAACAGTCCACAAGACTCACGTTTCCATCAGCATCACAGAAAGACAAACGAGCATGTGCAGAAGCCCAAAACAGTACAGGTACTTCTCTCAAAAGGGGAAGAGGAAGAAAAGCGGTTAAACAAAGCACATCAGAATCCCAAGAAGGGAAAACCGTCCTCTCAGACGCAGACAGAGTTAAATGCAAACCTTACTGAGGAGAAAAAAGTATCACGCCCTGCACACACAACGCCCAGTGGGGTGAACGCATACCTGGGTGAGCCAATTGATGTGAACCCCTCCCTGGATGTTGCAAAGTCAAAGAGACAGTCCCGTACTGTAAGCCAGCAGTCTCCCTCATGTCCATCAGTGCTTCCCTCTGTGTCCACGGACAGCACTTCCACACAGACAGAAAACTTCTTCACCACCCAACTCTCCTCCTACCTCAACTTCTGCCGAGAAAGTAGAGCGACTGTGCACCTTGAGTTCTTGAAACCTTTGGACCTGAGCTTGCCGCGGAGGTCCAGAAAAGACTTTGGGATGTGTTTGTCAGCGAAGACATTGTGTTTACCAGGAGAGACCAAAGAGCCCAATCTGCATCCATCTTGTTCTTCAGACATGAAAGACGTAGAGGTAAAGAAAGAGCCTTCTGGTCAGCATCCCTGTTCTGTAAGCACACAAGGTAAAAGTGAAGCAACTCCGAGCCCCCAGTCAGAGTCTGAGCCTAAGACCGCAGACACGACGACCTCCAGCGAGGACGAGCCCCCCTGGCGCTGTGGCAAGCTAGACCTGACCCAGGTGATACCACATGATCCTCTACCCCACTGTTCACTGCAGTTACCCTGGCCCACGCAGCATGCACCAAATACCTTGTGTCTTGCACAAACTACAATATTCACACCTGTTTCATCATTTCATCATCTCAGAATTCAGTCAGTTTACAGAGGAGGAAAGATACCTAAATTCAGTACATCTCAAAATTTCAGAGCCTTATTAGATTCTGTAAAACTCCTTCTATAAACTACTATAATGTACAAAAAAATACCTGAACTGAAAACCACTTGAAACAATGTGCAAAACTGCAGAATTAAATCAATATTTCATCACTACTTTGAAAGGATAGGGATGGCAACATTCTGTATTTTTCTTACGGTCGACAAAGTCCCATGAAAAGACCAAAACCAACAATTAGTCTAATTGATTCTACTAAGAAGTATCGTGTGTGTATGCAAAGCTACATTATCCATATACTCTCTTCCTCTGTGCCACAGAGCTCTATTGTATTAAAACACATCAGTGTTCCTTCTTCACCATGAACACACTGTAGTTTATTTAGATTCAATCCCATATACACCGTTCTGCTGCAGGACAGTTAATACTAGCTACTCCACCAAATGTGTATTATTAATCCTTTGCTGAAAATAGTCCCCAACAAATGCTCTATTGCAGTGGTTGACAAATAGTGGCACGTGGACCAAATCCATCCCTGCATCAAAAATATTTGGCACTGCCGTGACATCATCTTCAACGGGACATTCACTGAATCCTTTCCTCGGCAACCACACAGAGGAACAGCTGCACTTCGTCAGTTGTACGGTATAATGTACATAGTGTATGGCGAAGTGTACATAGTGTATGGCATATTGTACATAATGTATGGCGTAGTGTATGGTGTAGTGTACATAGTGTATGGCATAGTGTACATAGTGTACGGCATAGTGTACATAGTGTATGGTATGGCATAGTGTACATAGTGTATGGTTTAGTGTACATAGTGTATGGCGTAGTGTACATAGTGTACGGCATAGTGTACATAGTGTATGGTATGGCATAGTGTACATAGTGTATGGCGTAGTGTACATAGTGTATGGTGTAGTGTACATAGTGTATGGCGTAGTGTACATAGTGTACGGCATAGTGTACATAGTGTATGGTATGGCATAGTGTACATAGTGTACGGCATAGTGTACATAGTGTATGGTATGGCATAGTGTACATAGTGTATGGCATAGTGTACATAGTGTATGGCGTAGTGTACATAGTGTATGGCATAGTGTACATAGTGTATGGCATAGTGTACATAGTGTATGGCATAGTGTACATAGTGTATGGTGTAGTGTATGGCGTAGTGTACACAGTGTATGGTGTAGTGTACATAGTGTATGGTGTAGTGTACATAGTGTATGGCGTAGTGTACATAGTGTATGGCATAGTGTACATAGTGTATGGTGTAGTGTACATAGTGTATGGTGTAGTGTACATAGTGTATGGCATAGTGTATGGTGTAGTGTACATAGTGTATGGCATAGTGTACATAGTGTATGGTGTAGTGTACATAGTGTATGGCGTAGTGTACATAGTGTATGGTATGGCGTAGTGTACATAGTGTATGGCATAGTGTACATAGTGTATGGTATGGCGTAGTGTACATAGTGTATGGTGTAGTGTATGGCATAGTGTACATAGTGTACGGTGTAGTGTATGGCGTAGTGTACATAGTGTACAGCGTAGTGTATGGTGTAGTGTACGGCGTAGTGTACAAAAAATAATGTACCGAATGCCTCTCGCATTGACGTCACACAATCAGGACAGTGGAACCAATGAAAACTCATATTTTGTTTCTATATTTTGTTTGTGGCCGGGATGCTCAGAGGATCCACAGTCTGTTAACCAGCTGTCACTGTACCCTGGACGACATGGGGAATCGCAAATTCACCGAAAACTGTTTTTTAAACCATGATTAGCGGCATGGCTCAAACTGGACAAGGCAATACATACGAGGCCCGGTGTATTTTAGGAATCAAGGCAGTGGAATCCCACACGCAGACTGAGAAACACAAAACCGCCAAGAAACGGCAGATATTTCCCAGTTCTGTTTTACACTCGTCTCCACCACGAGGCAAAAAAAGTAATGTTTTATATTACAACAAGCAAAATTGTCCCTGACCCAAAGTAACTGGTTGATCATACTTTTCTTTTTCTTTCTTCAATTTTGCTGTTAAAATTCTTTCCGACTGGCATTAAAAAAAGTCTCATATCTAACTTGCCCTGAGCTGTAGGACCCGTTAATGCTCAAGTGAAATAAGATACTCAAAAGATACCCCCCCGACCCCAATTGAAGAAAGCTGATAAAGTGTCCCACGGTTGAGAGCCACAGACAGGGCAGAGGTCAGACTCTATGGACTAATAGTGTTTTGTATCTAAACGGTTGTGTCTGCTAATCAGTGACTAAAAGGTGTTTGTGTTAGAATAATTTGCAACAAAAAAAAAAAGCTAACTGAAATGTATGCCACTGTTGAGTAACAAAGTGACTTTGTGTTTGACTTCAGGTGAGGGCAGTCCAGATGAGACTCAACGAGTCCTTCTTTTTCAAGACAAAAGGAGAGGGACAGTCCCCCAGACCAGAGTCTCCACTGATGAAACTGGCTCAGAGCAGAAAAGTGAAAAGCAGGAAGAGCCGATGATGTCATATAGCTGCAGTCAGTGGCTGCCACATTGGGGTTTTTTTTGTTGCTAGATGCCCGTCAATGTCTGAAACAGTATTTAGGGTTAAAGAGCAGCTGTGTATCAGATTAACGGGTAAATTCAAATTCAACTCACGATGCTAAAACTCAATCTGAACCTTGTCCTTGAGAGGAAGGAATCTTTTGAGTAGGAAGGAGTGATGTTGACACTGTGAGGCAGTAGAAAGTTCAAGTTGTCATGATAGATGTTATTAGGAATTCTGTCCTAAAATGAACTTCTGGAGAAAAAAAAAATCACATAATCCTCATCATATTAATGATGCCCTCATGTATTTGTCCATTGTTTGAATTTCGAAGAGTTAGACGTTCCTATAATGTTGTTGGTATAGGGTTTGTAGTGCACAGAGGTGTTACTCCCTCAGCTTTTTGAATGTTTTCAGGAAACTATGTCATCAAATAGTAGTTCATAGTTTTGTTCGTCGTCTGTTCTGCATGAAGTCTTTTATCAATTAAAGTGTATTTATTGTGTAGAACCAGTGGTTTACTCACTGTACAGTCTGTAAGAATGTTGTCTTTGATGAAGCACAGTGAATTTTCAATATTAAGTTGTGTACTATTCTTTTTATTAATTTCACCTCCATAGCAATGTACATATATAATTTGCCACATGATATAAACAAATAGTTAACTTTCATTTCTGCTCAAACAATGTGAACTTTAAAGGTCCCATATTGTAAAAAGTGAGAATTTCAAATTTTTTTTATTATAAAGCAGGTTGAAGTGCGATATAAATACTGTGAAAGTATCAAAATGCTCAATCCATGGAGAAATACACAGAGCCCGTATTCAGAAACTGTGCCTTTTGAAACAAGCCGTTAGGACTTCTGTCCATTTGTGATGTCACAAATCTACAATATTTAGACCATTTTACAGTTTTAAACGTAAACATTCTAAATTTGTCCCAGTTAATTTCCGGTTGCAGTGTATGTGAATATCTTCAGCTGACAGGAAGTAAACATGGACCCGAGCTGTTGCCTAGCAATGCAATTCCGTTGCATTCCATTGAAACGTGATAAAACGGAGCGTTTCAGACAGACAGTATGAAGAAAATAAAGTTGTTTTTTTTAACATTACAGCATGTAAACATGTTCTAGTAGAAATGTAAAATACAAGAATGAAACTGAAAATTAGTATAATATGGGACCTTTAAATTAACACAAGGTGACTTGGAGCATCACACTGTACCAACCAAATGTTAAGGATTTACAGTAGGCTACCACCATCATTTACAAAACTTTTTTTAGCTGTTGGGACTGTAGTTACATAATAGCATTCTGGCTTTAAAGCAAACCCTCCACCATAAAAACACCCATGCTTATTCTCAAAATCTACCTGTTTTAACAGTAAGAGTTGTAATAGATTATTTCTTTGTGTTTAGTTCTGCCTCATGTCCTGCAATATGTCTATTTCTCAATGAGAATGTGTATTACAGTAGTATTTCATCCTAGTGTTTGTGGAGAAAGCAACATTTGTGGCTAATAAACTCTATTGTAGCTTCGCTAATGTGCCAACATGATGTCTAACTATTCTATTTTTACCTTTTATTAACCAGGAGACAAAAATGGGTCCAGAAATGCAAGGTACATCCCCAACAGATGATTTAATTATACCTAAGTGTTTTCCTTTAACAGAACAGAATCTGAACAACCTAGTTGTGTCTGAAAAGCTTGATCCCTATCCAGCTCCAGAGGTGGAAGAAGACGTAGACCGGGATGGTGACCGGCAGCAGCAGGCTGTAGAAACACAGACTGCTGCTGCTGGTGCAGCCCTGAGGGAAGTTCTCGTCCACCGCGGCGGAGTAGAACAAACCGCAGAGCGACACTATTGGGACGAGCCCCACCATCATGGACAGGGAGAACATACTCGCAGATGGGTTCTGATACAGGGCAGGTGGAAGGAAAGCAGTACAAGTTCTCACTGTTCTGCAATACAAGAGAGTGTTTGAGCTGAGCAGGATCCAGTTACGGTTTTACACAAGTATTGTCTCGTTCTGTCCAACAGCCTTTAAAACACAACAATGTTGAGTCTGTTTGCTTGGGTCGGCCGAATGGGTTGTGATGGAGTTTCTACCCTTGCGTTGGTGTGGTTGAGGTATCCGTGTCTTTCTGTAGGAGTCTGGCTTCCTGAGGGATCATGTTGGGGATGCCGTCGATGATGGGATAGGCGATACCAAGCTCCTCGTTGATCAGCTCATTGGTCTTAGCCTTGTACCTGTGGGAGGGACAAGAGCAACATCATTATTCTATGATGCTTTCAATAATGCAATGATGTTTTCAAAATTAGTATTTTTTTTCTCAGTGTGTAACATTTACTACGTGAAAGCTGAGGAAAAGAGTCTTTTACAAGTAAAGCAAATCAAAGCTGAACTCTCACAACAGCAAGCATGCTGGATAAACTAACGCTGTACTTTACATAGATATTTTATTTTAATAAGTAAGATAATAAATTTTCAATTTTTATGAAATACATCACTTGCATTCGCTTTTGTTAATATAATTTATTTAATGTTATTCCACTATATATTTGATGAAAAATTATATCAGTAAGATTTTTCCCCTTTTCTGAGATGTTTTCAAGGTAGCCTACTGCAAATATGGTAAATATCTAGAATAAATGCATGGAAATAATACTAGTACCGGTAATACTACTAATTCCATAGTAACAAATATATACATATGTTGGTATATTAACCTATTACTACTAGCATAATAGCTGTAGATGGTTTGTATTTTTCTTTCTTTGAAGCAACATCTCAACCGTTCGGTAGAGGCTGATATTTTAATTTTTCCTTTAAACATTGATTGTTGTTATTATTGCCCTAAAGACCAGAGAATGTTTTTCCATAACTGTTTTTCTTAGTGAGGACATAAAAGGGAGTTCAATTTGAAACTGCAGCGTAACCACTAACATCTCTCTGACAGGTAAATGTAGTTTTACTTCATTCAGTGGGACAGTAACGTCATGTGATCAGCACATTAGTGGGAAGAGAGTGGGACAGTTAAGAAATACGGCGATGTACTGGAAAGACAATCATAAGTAAGAGAACATTTCCTCCTGATACCAGGTAAAAATGTAATAAAACTAATAGGTTAATTTAATCAACATCATTCTCCAATCACATCAGACTGTGAATCAGAAATATTAACCATGAGCTAAAAGGTCCCATATTTTCAGGTCTTTTACATTATAAAGCAGGTTTAAGTGCTATATAAATACTGATAAACTATCCAAACACTAAATATACGGAGAAATACACACAGCCCGTATTCAGAAATTGTGCGTTTGAAACCAGTCGTTAGGATTTCTGTCCATTTGTGATGTCACAAATATACAATATACAGATTATTACACGGTTTTAAACGTAAACATTCTAAATGTGTCCCAGTTTGTTTCCTGGTTGCAGTGGATGTAAATATCATCAGCCGACAGGAAGTAAACATGGACCCAAGCTGTTGCCTAGCAACGCAATTCCGTTGCAATTCCATTGAAATGCACTAAAACTGAGTGTTTCAGACAGAGGGTAAATACAGGTATATTCAGGCAGACAGTATGAGGAAAATAAGTTTTTTTTTTACATTAAAGCATGTAAACATGTTCCAGTAGAAACACAAAATAAAAGTAAGAACCTGTAAATGAGCACGATATGGGACCTTTAATGACACATGAGCCCTCAGTGGACACTGGGCCTAACTACACCTAGAAGGTACATTCATATTTCAAGTCAACAAAAACACTTCTTTGTAGGCTTTATGGACAATGCATTTATATATTTTTACTGCAACATATTAGACTATACTATCTATATTTAATGCATCCCTTCTGAACAGACTCAATAATAATAGATCATTTATTACGATGATATGAGACTAAACTATTAAAACCAGCGAGGTGTTCTAACGTCAGTGATTCTGCTCCAGTTTTACAAACCACTGAAGCTCGGATCCCCTTCTCGGTACAAACACAACATCCATGTTAGTGGATCTGAACATGGTCTGACCTCAGCGGCTTCTTGGACAGCGGACACACCAGGACCTCGAGCAGGGAGGCGTCAAAAGGCGGCTGCACTTCGTCCTCCACGTCCGAGAAGCTCCTGGCGGACACACGGTGAGCTGTTAGCCTCTCTAGTAGCGGGACATTCCTCACACCGACTGTTTCCTTCACCAGTCTACACAAAACACTCCGAAACATGACCGAGACAGAACCAGAAGTTGGATAAGACTCCCGACCGGAAGTACACACACACACACACACACACACACACACACACACACACACACACACACACACACACACACACACACACGGTGTAACCGAAATACGAGTCCTCTTCCTGTGAGCTCAAAGCGGTTATCATTAGTTCCGCTTATGAACTTCTTTAGTAACCCTCTTCCTAATAAACTATTTGAAACCGTTTTACTTGCATATCTCATGAACTATTTCAGGTATTAATTATATTGTGACGACTTCTCATGTGTCTCTACTCTGCCTGGCCTGCTCGTGTTTTCTCCCCGTACAGGAAGTGTGCTGGCAGAGAGCAGGCCGGTACCGGTAGTGAGCAGGTGAGCCGGGGTGTGGCCGAAAAGTCGTGAAACTACAATGTTCTGAAGATGGACTACAAAAGACGCTGCTCCCCCCGTGCGTTCTTAAATAGGTCCTTCAATGATAGGCTGCTTCACCCGCGGTGTGTGAAGAGAGATACCACAGGTCCTCCTGCTGCTGGAACACTTTATCAACATAAAATAAAGGATTATCTGACCTAATATGGACAATATATGATACATATTGAGTTAATTGTTTGAGTTATGGAGAAGGTGTAGGATCATATACTTCTTCCAACTTCTTTTCGGACATGTAATATTTATTCTTGTTTTGTTTTTTACTGAGGTATTTGTTACATGTTCAAAATAAATAATTAATTCAAAATAAAGTGAAACTAAATGGTTGTCACTGTCCACTCATATTAAACATGAATCCCAATTAGTGTATGAGCGTATGAAAATAATATGCAAGATAAGCATATAGTTTGTTATTATGAACGGCCGAATGGTGCGTCGCTTTAAATGCTGCGGACGCAAGGAATTGTGGGATGTTATTCTCTCTAGCTCAGCTCCCACATGGCTCTCCGGTATCTTTGCTTTGTCTTTTCTTTTAGCATGAAACATTTTCTCACTCTATTTTCCACTCACCCTGGCACTCACATCACTGATGTTACTGATTGTCCATCATTGATTTGATAAATTGTTTTTGTCCGAACCATAAGCCAGTTAGCCGAATATAAAAATATGTTACATATTATTGTTATAGTCACAAATATAAAGTTGGAGAATGGTTGTTTCTACTGTTTCCACGTTTGTCCGCAGGGTGGCAGTGTTGCACTGTTCAGCTCAGTAAAGTTAACTTTGTGTGTGATTTGACCACAATATGGAACCAGACACCACAATATGAAAAAGGATATTAAAACAATATCAATTGCATTAATTTGATCAGCAAGACTAAAAAAGACACTTCATTGCTTTCATTAATAAATTGCACCTTAGTGAGTGCAATTTAGCCTTAGTGAGTAATAATGTATTGTGGTCAATAATAATAAAATCATAGATACCATATCAGTTAAAGGTCCCATATTATACTAATTTTCAGGATCATACTTGTAATTTGTGTTTCTACTAGAACATGTTTACATGCTGTAATGTTAAATAAACCTTTATTTTCCTCATACTGTCGGCCTGAATATGCCTGTGTTTACCCTCTGTCTGAAACACTCCGTTTTAGCACATTTTGACAGAATTGCGCCGGAATTGCAACAGAATTGCGTTGCTAGGCAACAGCTTGGGTCCATGTTTACTTCCTGTCAGCTGATGACATTCACATCCACTGCAACCAGGAATAAACTGGGACACATTTAGAATGTTTATGTTTAAAATTGTGTAAAGGGTCTAAATAGTGTATATTTGTGACATCACAAATGGACAGACATCCTGACAGCTTGTTTTAAATGCAGAGTTTCTGAATACGGGCTGTGTGTATTTCCCTGTGGATTGAGTGTTTCGATACTTTCACAGTATTTATATAGGACTTAAGCCTGCTTTATAATAAAAAACATGAAAATCTCACTTTTTTATAATATGGGACCTTTAAATGGACTGCTGTTCTAGTCTTAGTGACCAGCATTTTACAACACAAGCCAGTGTTCACACACATTCATTCATACAAGGTGCTGCCTGCTCATCAGGAGGGATAACCATTCACATGGGTTAATCTTGTCCCAAGGACACTGGGACACGTACACCGCAGGAGATCGAACCACCGACCTTCTGATTAGTGGACGAGCGCTCTACCTCCCGTATCAGTTGTGGAAGATGGAAGAAACTGGAGGTACATATTTGTGAATTCCACATCAGTCACTGTTTGAAGTTTGTAGTTTCAGTTAAGCCCAATAGACATCCTGAGCTTGATTTCCCAACAGGTTATATCCATACCATATTAAATATTGTCAGAGAGCCCCGTGCCAGCTAGAGCAGAATGCAGTCCCACATCCATATTGCTGAAGATATTGCTCTGAGACTTTCTTGGCAGGGCCCCAACTTGTTTTAAAACTGCTTCTAGCTGTAATATATCCCACTGCTCGGTACTTGACAGGCTCGCTAATATCATTTTTTCCCCCCTCGCTGCCGGGCCTTGAATACACCAGTGAGGCGCTGTAGCTGTGTACCTTTTTTCGTTGGCTCTGTTTACTCATGAGAGGTATCCATCATCTCTGCCATATTCCACGGAGCACTGGGACTGACAGTATACTGAAAGAAGATGACGTGTTTAAAGAGGACCTATTATGCTTTTGTGGTTTTTTCCCTTTCCTGTAGTGTGCTATATAGATTTTGTGCATGTTTAAGGTCTGCAAAGTTGCAAAGTCCAGGTCAAAGGGGGGGGGGGGGGGGGGGGGGGGGGGGGGGG
>CAKALU010056482.1:0-12072 GCA_916700995.1 Hozukius guyotensis | reverse complement strand
TTAGTTTAGCTCTGAGAATATCTAGTGAATGTACAGTGGACGTTTGTGCAGAAATAACTGCTGCAGCTCCTCCAGACCAACAGAGGTTTCCCGTGTCTTGTGGAGTGACGGGGCTCCGCAGCGAGAAACGTTATCGTCTCCGACCAAAACTCCGGTGTCTCCCCTGTTCCCTCCGGCTGCGGTCGGGAGGCTGAGGCAGGAAAAGCCAACACTAGGATCAGCATTGATTCATGCAGCTGAAATATAGAGTGATATTGTGCTTTTAGCTGACGTGTGTCGCCTCAAAGTTTTGAGGTCCTGGAGACCAAAGCTACGGTCTCCCCCGTGTCCTTCGACCGCGGCCAACACTGTTTAACAGACGGGCTTCACTAGATACAACTTTGTGGTTTTGGTGCCTCTGTGTAGTTTGTGTTGGAGTCTGAGTCTGAACAGCATCGCCCGGATTGATTTATACGTGTAAGAAGTTACAAACAGTCCCTTTAAAGGATCTGCTACTGGACTCCACTAGACCTTCAGAGGTCTAGTGGAGTCCATGCCTCGACGGGTCAGGGCTGTTTTGACGTCAAAAGGGGGACCTACTCAATATTAGGCAGGTGGTCATAATGTTATGGCTGATTGGTGTATATACGGTATATGTATGCACTTGTGGGTGTATGTGGTGTCAAACTGAGGAGAGCACACACCCTCTGAGACTTTTGACAGGACATTATGTTATTATTAAAAGGACATTATTATTTTTTTCATATTCCTCAGGAGTGTGAAACAGTCTCTTTCGATGCATCTCACTTGTCAGTGTGGTACTAATTTCTCATTATTACATATTTTGTACCAGCAGCAGTTTATTTTTAGGTTTCCATTTCATTTACTGATTAAAAAAGCAAACAAAACTCACTTATACAAAAAAAAATCAAACAGGCTTTTGTTACAATTGCTATGGTGACTCATTCGTGAGTGTGATTCTCACTTCTCTGGTAGTGTTACCCTTTAGCAAAGTGAAAGCAAATGGGAGGCATTATTAAATGTTAGTTATTAGGTCTCAATGAACCACTAATGTGAAATGATGAAAGCAGTTTCAACAGCTTTCACGTCGTCATGCTTCCATTAAATGACATCGACCGGGTTGTGGTTGGTTTATGTGGTGTGACAACCAAATAAGTTTCCTTTAAAGCAGATCTCTCCTCCCTCCCACTGAAACACAAGTACCATCACAGTCTTCACTTTCTGACCCACTCACACTGAAGTACAGCTGGAACCAGGTTCTCAGTGGGTCTGCAGATATGTGTGTGTGTGTGTGTGTGCGTGTGTGTGTGTGAGAGAGCTAAACTTCACCTCTATGTTGAGCAGCCATGTCTGCAGGTTGGCCACAGCTTCCTCTCCCAGAGCCAGGTTCCAGACCACCACGTACAGGGCCTTATCGGTGAAGAAACACTGGTTCACCGTGGACATGTTTGCTTGACCACCGATGTCCCACACGTTGAACGCCATGGAGTCCTTCTGTGTGGAACAAGATGAGCGTCAACTCTAAAGAAGGGCTGGAAAGTGAATAGGTGATGAGTCGAGAATAAAAGCAGTCATTATTAAAGGGTAACCGGTATTTATCAACCTGGACCCTATTTTCCCATGTTTTTGTGTTTAACTGACTAATAGGGACAATAATTTCCGTCCAGGATTGAGGGAGAGCGCTGTAGACGACAGCTGCTCATAGGTTGCACTGCAATCCTATTGGGGCAAGCTGGCACCGTCATTTATGTCCACTAAAAGTGCTTGTTTTTGCCATGACGGGCTCTGATTGTTATTAGTAATTATTATATATATTATAAGTGTCTGAAATTATGGAAAGAGTCTCGCTCAAGGAGAAGTGTCGATTTGAAATCTGGCGAGGTGACGTGTTGCTGGAAGACAACGGTGGAATAGTGAAATACGTCCACGCAAGTGGCAGCCGGGCAGAGTTTGTTGTGATGGAGTACAGAAAGCGTAGCTTATTGTTATCTAGAAGATTTTCAATGTCATAACTGAATATTTAGATGATTTCCACAATGTGGATGAGGTTAGGGATGTGACGGTGAGGATATTTTCCCACTGGTTAATAAACTTGTGACAACATTACACCGGACATTTTACAAGAAAAGTTGACTCACAATATGTGTAGAGCGCTTACTTTGATCTTTACCGTCGGGTGGCGGTGTGTCTGGTCCAACAACTGGTAACAACAACTACTGCAGCAAGCCTAGATGAGGTCTTTGAATTCGATGGCCGCCCGTATTTATTTGAGGCAGAGTTTACGGATATTCAGATTTCACAACGAGACTTCTCCTTGAGCAGGACTCGGACGCCATTAACAAACAGACCGGATGAAACAAAAGGTAAGAAAAAGGTTTTATTTCTCTGTAGGGTCCTTTCCATAATGTTGTCAGACACTTATAATAACAATTTGAGCCTGTCAGTAGCAAAAACAAGCACTTTTAGTGGACGTAACGTTACAATGACACTGCTCAGTTGCTTCCAGTAGGGTCCAGGTTGAAAAATACCAAAGTTACCCTTTAAAGACCCACTCCCTGATTTTGTAGAAAGTTGGAGGTTTCCAATGAACAGATCCACAGACCTTACTGTGAACAGTTTTTACTGGAAATACTAACAAAAATGTAATCCATATGAAACTGTTGACAAAGTGGTTTGAGGATTATTTCTGGAAAGAAAAGAAATGTAAATGTTAATTTTTTTTTCTGATGGTCTTTCCTTTGCTGTAGTGACTCTCTTTAAAGCCATGTGAAGGCAGCAGGTATCTGCTCCACCTGCAGTCTCTATCTGTCAAACATCACAGTTTATGGACGGCAGATCTGCCACCAACACCAGACTGTTGTGAAATAACCACAAAACTCGCCGTGCTCGTGTGCACATTCAACTTTTCGGTTAATGAATGAATGAGTGATCAACAGGCGTGTTGGAGAGGAATTATTGGAAACAGTTCACGCAGTTCTTTTTGCAGATGATGTGGTCCTGTTGGCATCATCGGTCTGTGACCTCCAGCACTCACTGGATCGGTACGCAGCCGAGTGTGAAGCGGCCGGGATGAGGATCAGCACCTCTAAATCTGAGGCCGTGGTTCTCAGCAGGAAACCGATGGATTGCCTACTCCGGGTAGGGAATGAGTCCTTACCCCAAGTGAAGGAGTTCAAGTACCTCGGGGTCTTGTTCGCGAGTGAGGGGACAATGGAACGTGAGATTGGCTGGAGAATCGGAGCAGCGGGGGGGGCGGTATTGCATTCGCTTTACGCACCGTTGTGACGAAAAGAGAGCTGAGCCGGAAGGCAAAGCTCTCGATCTACCGGTCAGTCTTCGTTCCTACTCTCACCTATGGTCATGAGGGCTGGGTCATGACCCAAAGAACTAGATCGCGGGTACAAGCGGCCGATATGGGTTTCCCCAAGAGGGTAGCTGGCGTCTCCCTTAGAGATAGGGTGAGAAGCTCAGTCATCCGTGAGGGACTCGGAGTAGAGCCGCTACTTCTTTACGTTGAAAGGAACCAGCTGAGGTGGTTCGGGCATCTAGTTAGGATGCCCCCCCCTGGGCGCCTCCCTAGGGAGGTGTTCCAGGCACGACCAGCTGGGAGGAGGCCACGGGGGAAGAGCCAGGACTAGGTGGAGAGATTATATCTCCACACTGGCCTGGGAACGCCTCGGGATCCCCCAGTCAGAGCTGGTTAATGTGGCCCAGGAAAGGGAAGTTTGGGGTCCCCTGCTGGAGCTGTTGCCCCCGCGACCCGACCCCGGATAAGAGGTTGAAGATGAGTGATGAGTGAGTTCACGCACTTCCATGAATTCTTGGTTGTAGCACAATGCCAACATGCCATGTTAGCATGCTAACACGCTAATTACTAACACCGAACACAAAGCACAGCTGTGGCTGACTGGCTGCAGGTATCTGATCATAAACCAAAGTGTTGGACACAAGGGCCATTAATTGATCCTGAGACGAGTGTGAATGTGTATGCCAAATTTCTTGACACATTTCACTAAAAAAAGCACATATCAACCTCCTAGCAGTGCCAGAGAGAGAGTTATTAGGATTCATCCTCTGGTGTGCATTAAATGTACACCAGGTGTATTTGCTGTCTGTGTTTTCCTCACGCTGTTTTTGCCTCTGTTGGGTTTGTCCAGCTCCCAGGTGGAGGTGGAGATGCTGCACCCTGCTGGGGTGAAGGGGGCCGCCCTGCCGCTCTGTAGAGCCTCCAGAATGGCCGTCTTCCCCTGTCTCGGTGGACCAATCACAAGCATCTTCAGCAGCTTATAAGGCTCTGCCTTTCGAAGATGTGCCCGGAGGAAAGCCAGGACAGATGTAGGACCTGAAAAACCAAGTGAGGTCAACATTTGGTTTTCGGGACATTGGAAATGACCAAATACCAAGAAACTATAGACAGAAAATTAAATAAATAAATAAATAAAAAATAAAAATTAGGCTATCATATAACATATAAATTGCGAATCATTCATTTGATCTAGACCAAGACAGTTAACAGAAATGGACGTACTGAGGAGAGATGCTGGACAGTGCTGGCGAGCTAGCCAGATGTGTGGTGGACTGAGATAGCTGGAAGCTCTGCTTGAAAGCCCGTCTGAGGACGACCCAATGATATCAATTCCGATAGTTGTATTATCACTATTTTACATCCACTACTATCGATTTTTAATATTTATTATTATTATTTTTTTTTTATATATTATTTTATATAAAACTACTATATATATATATATATATATATATATATATATTTGTACTGTACACATTTCAGAGAAACTTATTTAATTTTCACTCCTTTACATTTATCTGACTTTGTAATTACTAGTTACTTTTGTAATGCTGGTTACTCTTTTACTATGAACTTGATAGAACCCCGAAAAAAAAATGTGATACATCACCTCATCAACCATTACCGAAATAACACACAGTTGCACCATGCTATGTTGTTCCTTATCTAAATTAAGGAACAGTCGACTATACTGTACATACAGACATATTGTATATATAGTCATCTTGAAATAAATTGGTAGTTGTACAGTACAATTAAACTTAAACGTTTTATCATCACATACAATCGTACACAGCACAACGTAGTGAAATGTGACCTCTGCATTTAAAGCTTCAGCAGGCAGTATATATTTTTGGCCTCATTGGGCAAAAATTTCATAATAACCTTTCAGCATATTATAATTCAAATGGTCTGAGAGAAAACTAGTCTTCTGCTCCTCCTCATGGCTCTGTTTTCAGGCTTTAGAACATCTAGCCCGTGACGGGAGACTTTGACCAATCACAGGTCATTTCATTGAGAGAGCGTTCCTATTGGCTGTGCTCCGGTCATGTGACCGGAACTTGGCGTTCCTTCACCAGATTTCACAATGGCGGCGGCGGCGTCACAAACTTTCTAATTTAACAGCTAAACAGTACAATACCAGATGATTCTGAGTGATTTGAGGAGAGAAATAGGCATTAACGTAACAGAATATTGATTCATATTTGATCAGCGCTGCCTAGTTTGACCGTTTGGTCGGAGTTCGCGAGTGATTGACAGCCGGCTCTCATAGACGGCAGACCCTCAGATCAGCTCTCACTGCTTGTTTTTCTTCCGGTCTGTGAAATCTTGTTCAGTGTCTCGCTCAAGGACACTTCAACATGCGGGCAGGAGGAGCCGGGGATCAAACCACCAACATTGTGATTAAAGGACGACCCGCTCTACCCCCCAAGCCAACTTCTTTTAGTAAAAGCAAGTTGCAGCAAAAGTAAAGGATTAGGGCTGTCAATCTATTCAAATATTTAATCGCGATTAATCTCAATTGAATTGCACATTTTGAATCTGTACATTTTTAATTATGTAAATTCTCGAAAATAAAACCCAAGATGTAGACTTTAAGTTCACAGTTTTTCCAAGTCTATCTTAAAACAAGTCCAGTGCCTATACGATTGTAATGTAATCACATCATTCTTCCTGTTCATGCTGGACATTAAGAGGTCCTTTATTAATGGGCTTCCACTGTGAGCGGTGGGGGACAAAATCTAATGTCCTCATTCTTTGCACAAATGTATTGAGGTTTTATCTGAAGTTAATATGGGGCTTCAGCAGCCGTTTAAGCGTTCTAACTTAAAAACATAGTTTGTTTCCTTTTGAAAAGTCAGTTGAGGGTGTCTTTAGAGACAGTTAGACAGTACCTTCTTTTCTGACTTCCTGGGGGACATTAGTAATGTTGAGGTCTTCGGTGTCCAGCTGCCACAGGTTGGAGAGTTGACTGAGCTCTGCTGGAAGCTCCCGAATCGCAGGATTACTGTTCCCAGAGCAGGTGAGACAACATGGGTCAATGATTCACATGAAAGACAGGACATTCAAAGCTACCGACCATTCAAATGAGGTTTTCAGTTTGGAATAACTTAACATGTTTAATTATTTCTAATTAGATTCAAATGAACTATTTGGAACTCACGGACCTTCACTGAGCTCACAAGGGTTTTTAAAAACAGTCAGATGGATATGTATGCCAAAGTCATTTTTTTGGCAGCCACAGGTTGCTGCGGATCCACAACTTCCCAAACAATTCAATCATTCCAGCTGGTGCGTGAGAGCAGAGCAATTTGCTGCCTGTATAAAACAGCTGCAAACAGCTGTAGCAGCAGGACTGACCTCATACCAAGTAGTGGTTCCCAGGGCCTGAACCCAAAACCATTTGTCATTTCCAACTTTATTATTTGACTTTTGAGTGTCCTTCAGTGTAAAACAACAACAACAATTATTATTTAGCCGATGCAATGTGTGATTTGACTAGCTTCTGACACTCACAACTGATTGTACTGTGTCCAGCTTTATCCATCCAAATTCAATACTTTATGTGGGAATACAGGATTTGGGATTGACTTATAGACAGTGCTGAAAATTAGCAGGACATTGATATAAATTATCATCTAAAAAAGGTCAAATTGAATCTCAGGTCCTCACAAAATAGGTGGTGCTGGAAGAAATCATAAAATCCGATTAAGGATTGGAACAATGTTATCTATCTGTAAGCTACCTGAGCTTAAAGGTCCCATATCGTGCTCATTTTCAGGTTCATACTTGTATTTTGTGTTTCTACTAGAACATGTTTACATGCTGTAATTTAAAAAAAACAACTTTATTTTCCTCATACTGTCGGCCTGAATATGCCTGCATTTACCCTCTGTCTGAAACGCTCTGTTTTAGCGCATTTCGACGGAATTGCGACGAAATTGCAACAGAATTGGGTTGCTGGGCAACAGCTTGGGTCCATGTGTACTTCCTGACAGCTGATAACATTCACATACACTGCAACCAGGAATAAATTGGGACAAATTTAGAATGTTTACGTTTGAATCTGTGTAAAGGGTCTAAATATTGTATATTTGTGACATCACAAATGGACAGAAATCCTGACGGCTTGATTCAAATGCAGAGTTTCTGAATACGGGCTGTGTGTATTTCCCTGTGGATTGAGTGTTTAGATACTTTCACAGTAATTATAACGAACTTAAGCCTGCTTTATAATAAAAAATCATGAAAATCTCACTTTTTTATAATATGGGACCTTTAAGGGAACAGCTCTGTGAGTATCTGTAGAGTGTTGATGAAAATGGCTCCCACTGTCTGCAACAAGGAATCTTGCCAAGTGGATGGAGACATTTTTGTATCACCCAGAAACTGTTGTGTTTTCCATTTTGATGTTGAGCACTGACAGAGACACGAGTGCCCCCTACGGAAAAGTCAGACTCTGTAACTGCAGTGTCTCTGCACCGCACCTCTCAGGCATAATTTGTCGATGAAAGAGATAAAAAAAACAGAGGTGTGGGGATTATAACTTTACATCAATATCATGGTGATGTGTCAGAGGGAGGACTGAGAGGGATAATGTGCAGGTGAAGGTTGGCAGAAAGACAGAGGGACTCACTTGGAGAGGTAGAGCTCAGTGAGGCTGTGCAGACCACACACTGACTGCGGAACACACTCCAGCTGGTTGTCATTCAAGAAAAGCACTTCCAGTGAATCCCGCAGAATCATCGGAAACTCGATGGGACACACTGCCAAGACAGAGCCGTGCAGAGGGTCAAAACAAGTATGCTCAAACACACACACACAGCAACTAGTTACCATTTATTATTAGAATGTTACTAATGCCGGAACTGGGTTACGGACTCGTGTTTGGGCCAAACATTTCCAAAGAAAATAACAAGCGAGCAGCATCTTCCACGGAAGTGGAGTCTTGGCAGGATGTAATTCCTCCGAAACAGCCACAGACTCCTGGCGCCTTTTACGTGGGCCGAGCTCCGATCTGGCGGCACGGCGCGGTTGGGGCGCATCTGCCCCGGTTGACAGTCGCACCGGGAGCAAGCGGCCGACCCCGGCGGGGAGAGAGGGCGCAGCGAGCCCTTTGTCCACGGTGCGGCGAGGTCCGGGCGGGGAGCGCTGTAAAGCTGCGGTCGCGAGCCATCTTCGCCCCGAGCCTTTCCAAGCCGACCTAGAGCCGGTCACGGCGCACCGCCACGTATGCGGGACTCCCCAGCCAGCCGTGTGTCGCTCACACCCTCCAGCTGGCTGTTAACGAGGATCACAGAGAAGTACTCGTATCGGTACTCGGTATCAGCGAGTACCCAAATGTAAGTACTTGTACTCGGTCTGAAAAAGTGGTATCGGTGCATCCCTAGAAAACATCCGATCAAAGCCGAGGAGTGTCTAACGCAACCGTCAATCACTGCTCGCTAAACTCGCAAACTCCGATCAAACTCAACTCAAGGCAGTGCTGATATTTGAAGAATGATCGAATCGTTCCCAGCGATTATCAATAGTGTGTTTGCTTCCAATGCTCATCCCTAGTCACGTAGTCAGGATATAATGACAGTTTCAGTTAATATGATAAGACGGTATTTTTATAAAAGTTGCCAACTGCAGCTTTAAGCCTGTGAGGTAGGTATTCCTCCCAGATTGTGTTCCCAACAAGTTCCATATATCAAAAGGTTAGTTTGAGGTATGGGGTCAGGATGGATAGAAATGGTTTACAGAGTAGAAGAAGAAGTGGAGGTTGTGAACCGGAAACAAAACAAATGGGCTCGACCGTCTAACCCATACAGTAGATATACTTCAGCCCGTTGCTGCGATACGTCAACGTCGCGGCCATATCGGGGAAAGAGGGACTGGCCTGTTAACACATACACATACCTGTGCCTTTTTTCTGGATAAAAAGTTTAAATTCTGGATAAAATGTTTACATTTCTCAACCGATTTTAATGAGTTGTTTTTATATTCAAGGATTTATGATCTACGTGGAGTAGAAAAAGAAAGATTTGTCTCCAGTTACTTAAAATCTTGATGCTAGGCTATAATCAATGCTAGATGCTCAAAAGAGTGTGTTTCAACATTAGCTAAGCTTAATTTTACATGAACTGAATCGCTTATGAATGTGGTGGAAAATAATTAATTTGTCACAAAGAATTGTGTTTGTCAATATGGCTTTGGCTTATTTTCCTTGTGAAGAGGTCCCTATGCAATATAATACTACATGCTAGCGCACCTAAAGTAACTTAAGATAGGGTTGAATAAAAAAGTGAGCTAAATGTTGCTGAGAGTTAACATTACTGTTCCAAAACCCAAGACATGACATGATATTAGACACATGTCGCAAATTTAAACACAATCTTATGTTAGATGTTAAGACCTGTAAGCTAATATTAGCTTTGGTCGACGATTAGCTAACAATAGCAAACGCTGGCTAGCTTTTATCTGTTGAACTACAGATGCAAATGTTTTGAAAAGATGTAGCTTAAACTATGATGTTGATGATGTGAAACTGTGGAAATAAAAAGTGATATGAGAAGACGACTTTTTAATACCACATCAACAGACAGACCAGCCGCTGATCCATGAACTGGAAGCAGTACCAGAACGTTACTGAACCGTTTTTCACCAAGCGTTTTTTCGAGGGGGGGGGGCAGGAATCTAACTTACTTACAGTACTCCACGTAGATCATAAACGCTTGAATATAAAAACGACTCATTGAAATCGGTTGAGAAATGTAGACGTTACAGTGCTTTTTATCCAGAAAAACAGCAGCTCCCCCGCACACTTGTATGTGTACAGGCCATTCCTGCCTTCCCCAATATGGCGGCAACATTGACCTACGATCCAAAGGCCAATGCGGCATCTACGTATGTATACGGTATATACACCGTATATGTATCTATATGAAAAATATAATAAAGTTTAAGTTTCAAAATTGAGAGAGGTCATTAGCAATTTGTTTCAATTGGGAAAGTTTTATTTTGTTTGTTTGTTTTTATTTTTATTTTTTCGGCCCGCCACCAAGGACAGGACAAAATCAAAAATAATGCTGGGAAATGTTTGAATGTACAGTATGTTCATTTTTTGCAATCACAAGATCTCACCAATGGAGGGACTGAATAATGGCAGAAACAATGTGATAGTCTGACCCTATAGTCATGACATCATCTCCAAAATCCACATTATTAGCAGCAATTACATTCAAATAACTTGAATGAATTATTTCCATGTATGTAAAGCAGATAGATCTACCTGGGTCTGGGTCCGGGTCCCTCCTGTTCCATGTAGTCAGGAAGGCCAGCCTCCTGGACTTGGGCCCCTCCTCTGTTCTAAAGATACAGTTTAAAATAAAGTAAAGAAGTCCACTAATGTCAAGAACAGTAGCATGAAGAAGGAATGACAAAAAGTCCTCATCTTCAAACAGTATACTGCTGCATGGGCTTTAGCTTTATATGATACACAAAGATCTAGAAATGTGCCAATTTTCCTGACAGAATATAACAAAAGTAATAAGCAAGAGAGACAAGAACTCCACTTTAAGCCTAGTGTGATAGAGTGCATAATATTCAGTACAAACTTGCATACAACTATAATAAAAGGTGATGACCGATCTGAACTGAATCTTTGAGTTTTGACTAATTATACCTTAAGTTACCAACAAATGTCGAAAGCCTACCCTACTTAGATTTTATATGGTATTCCGAATTAATCAAATTCAATGAGAGGATTTTATACTACGTTCATATTTTATAAAATGTTATCAACCCTGGCTTTATCTTTAACCCTCTGAGACCCACAATAAACCTGTATTAGTCTTTTTTTAGGGGGGTACAGGGGGTGTTTAGGGGGAGATAGCAGGTCAACAGTACATGTCACATAGAAGTGAAAGCTGGGAACCTGAAGATTAATTTGAGATGCAGCTCAGCACTGTGTGTCACGTTGTTCTAGTCATAAATCAGAAATAAAAATAAATGAATGAATTCATTTCTAAAATCTATTGTAAAAGTGTATAAGGGTTTAGAACATTATGATAGAAGTATATGATGGCCATCCTCATGCTCTATTATGTATTATTTATCTTCAATCAATGCAATATGTGCAATATAAAATATATATATATATATATATTTTTATTTTAAACTAACTGTTTTCTTAATGGAGCTTCCCAGCAAAAAGTATTTCACACGATTGTACTTGTATAATCGGTGTGACAATAAACATCTTGAATCTTGAATCTTGAATCTCATAAGTTGTTGCAGTAATTTTTGGGTTGATACCATTGATACCACACAGATTTGTTGCTAAATTTAACTATTTTTTTTATCTATCGAGAATTGATAATGATCAATAATCCCTCCAAAATACCACATTAAGACACCAAGACCTTGAGGAACACCATAGAAAAAGCCATGCTGTGATTTGGGATCAAAAACTTTTTGACATTTTGGAGATTTCTGCAAGAATTGCATTTTTCGGCGATTGGATGGTGAGCACTTGTGCTGTGTAAACTGCTCAGAAACCCCCTTATTGTCAATCTAGCTAGGAAAGCCATCCATCCTCTGAATGCTCTAGGTCTCTAGTTTGATCCATCCATCCTCTGAATGCTCTAGGTCTCTAGTCTGATCCATCCATCCTCTGAATGCTCTAGGTCTCTAGTTTGATCCATCCATCCTCTGAATGCTCTAGGTCTCTAGTCTGATCCATCCATCCTCTGAATGCTCTAGGTCTCTAGTCTGATCCATCC
>CAKALU010056480.1:0-10018 GCA_916700995.1 Hozukius guyotensis | reverse complement strand
CTCGTTCCCTCGAGTTACTAACTCGCTCTGAACCCCTGAATATCGCCTGGAGTCTACCTGCCAGTGGAGCTGTCGCCCATGCCTGGCATGTAGACTCTGAAACAATGGCTGTGGACGGTCACCTTCCTGCCAGTGGAGCACTATATGTCTCCATGCCTGGCAGTTTCGCCACGGATCCTCTGTTCAACCGAGGATGAACAGAGGATCTTGCCCATGGCGAGGTAGACGGGGTGTGTTTCTAGGTCACAACCTTGTCTCTGGCGTCTGACAGAGATGTTCAGAGTTTAGAGATTAGAGAAAATGGGTCCTATAAGTAAACTTTTTGGTAAGCACACATGACGTCACACATGACGTCACACACGACATGGAACATAAGCTCCGCCCAATAACTTGTAGTACTGCTACCCTTCTCTGTGACGTCGTACATGACATCACGGAAGATAAGAATCCCCACAAGAATCGTGACGTCAGTGACAGTCAGCACTAAATTACAGTCAAATCAAATGGAGCAATGAAATAATCCGATCATGCTCACTTTGATCAGCAGCCTCATGATCAAATATTGCTGGTGGAGTTAAGGGAAGCTTCAACAGCCTAATGCCAATCACAGCAGCTCCTCTCATCTGACATCTCACTGTCCTGCATTATTATGAACCATAGTGACGTGGTTATGGGTCATCCATTCACTGCCTCACTCCCTCTTCCTCTCCTCGCAGTTCTTAGTAGCTTAAGTAAATGTAACCCACGTGCCGGCGCCTCTCTGCACACCCTGGGACTCTGCGTTGTGTTGTTTTTAATGTGTGATGGGGTATGGTGCAGAGAAAAGGAAACACCGGCAAAGGAGTTCTGGATTGTGGTTGAGACCGGGAACACTTTATTCGTCCACAACATCGTCTGTCATCTCAACTGTTGGTCCACAACCTCATGAAGCAGTGAAAGCTAAGTCAACCTCCATGAGGAAATATATTCTAGTACAAAAGTAAACATAATCTAACACTGAAAGTAAATTACAACACATGAAATGATTTAAGGCATTCTTAACATAAGATCTAACATGAAAATAAATTAAATGAAACAACAAGACAAATAGCAGACAATAACTGAACAGGCTAATTCTCCAGCCTGCACTATTTTCTCCTCCCCCGAGAGGGTGCTCTGCTCGCACACAGTAACAAGCCAACATTACGGCCACTATTTACATATAAAACATAACTTCTCACTTTTCCAACTCACGCCAAAGTGAAAATCAACATCTTAATTATAACTGCATTTCAGAACTACGGTGTCCTGTAAGGGACAAACATGGACAATTGCTCAATTCTGGATGGGAATAACAGCGCACCAGCTACACCTGGTGGCTGATTTAGGCTACTGACTTACATCAACTTTCAGGTGATCTCCCTCCAGCCAGCTGTCACCTTATTTAGGTGTTTGTAGTGATATTAAAGTATTTTACATCATATTACACGGCTGTGTGGAATTACAGATTCTGATTGGTCAATCACGGCGGTCTGTAATTTCTGTATAACAGACCGTTGCTATGTATAGCAGACCGTTGCTATGAGCGCAATTCAGATGTGGGACTCTGGCCAACCATTTTTGTGTCAAAATATTGATTTCTTCAGTAAATAGTCGTGTAATAAGCGGGATAATTTGCAGCCATTTCCAAATTTTGCGACACCGTGATTGTGAATGATATGTTGTCAATCGTCTTTATATACTCCTCAGTCCCCTTTACATTTCGGGGCATTCAGAACGCTTGCTATCTGGGCTACATACGAGGACTCAGGTTCTCTGCCCAGGGGAAAATCACTGGACGCGTGGCAGAAAGTGTCCTCGGGTGATACCATGGAGGCGGCAGGTTGATCATGGATGATGTTCAGAGTTAACGATGTGTACGGTTACGGTGTGTTCCTGAACACTGGTTGACTTGCCGACCGCTATAGAAATGCAAGCGCGCAGTGATTGCGCAACAGAACAGGGCTCATTCTCTGAATGCCTGCCTTTTTTACACGTTACACCTAAATCAACACGATTTGTATACAGTAGCGCGCTACTAATGCTAAAGCACACTGACACACTGACAGCTATTGTTGCCTGTTGGGCTTCAGTTTGCCATGTTATGATTTGAGCATATTTTTTATGCTAAATGCAGTACCTGTGAGCGTTTCTGGACAATAGTTGCCATTGTTTTGTGTTGTTAATTGATTTCCAATAATAAATATATACATATATTTGCATAAAGCAGCATATTTCCCACTCCCACGTATATATATATATAGTTAGTATCTCGTTCCCTCCAGTTAGTAACTCCCCTCGAGTTAGTAACTCGTTCCCTCGAGTTACTAACTCGCTCTGAACCCCTGAATATCGCCTGGAGTCTACCTGCCAGTGGAGCTGTCGCCCATGCCTGGCATTACTAATTTACTAATTTAAATTACTAATTTACGGTAGGAGAACACATGATGCACACTTGGTGGTTATTACACAGAGATGAGGAATGTTTTATAATTATAAGTAGGTTTCTCCTTTTTCTCAGTCACAATTTATTTCCCAAGTCGTCAAAAGCTGAGTAAATATAGAGTAGGCTGGCTGTAGTAATAAAGATTGAGGCATCAAGGTTCTAGGTTTTTTATTTGTCATTTCCAGCAAAGCAGCCATTGGCATTGAAAATCTTTGGTCTCAGGTTCCTTCAACAATGCTCATAAAATATGTAGCCTATAAATAAAAGGGGAAATCAGACAAGTAAAAGTAAAAATGATAGTCCCAGGCATTGCAGTTAGGCTTAAATATAAACATAAGTAAATATAAAATAGTAGTGTAAATGTAAATTTGTAATAAATTTGTAATGTATATATATATATTAGGGCTGTCAATCGATTAAAATATTTAATCGAGATTAATCGCATGATCGCACATTTTTTAATCTGTTCAAAATTTACCTTAAAGGGAGATTTGTCAAGTATTTAATACTTTTTTCAACATGGGAGTGCTTGCTTTATGCAAATCTATGTATATATTTATTATTAGATATCAATTACCAACACAAAACAATGACAAATATTGTCCAGAAACCCTCACAGGTACTGCATTTAGCAACTGAAGCCCAACAGACAACAACAGCTGTCAGTGTGTCAGTGTGCTAACTTGACTATGACTTGCCCAAAATTGCATGTGATTATCATAAAGTGGACATATCTGTAAAGGGGAGACTCGTGGGTACCCATAGAACCCATTTTCATTCACATATCTTGAGGTCAAAGGTCAAGGGACCCCTTTGAAAAAGGCCATGCCAGTTTTTCCTCGCCAAAATTTTGCGTACTAGCTTCGAAACAAGCTAGTACATACAGTATATATATATATATATATATATATATATATATATATATGTATCAGTATGTACAGTAGACGGCATCTAACCATGGCTTATTTTGTGTTCTATTTTCAAGACCATGAGGGGAGAGATGACTTTGGCCTTTTACAATTTGTGTTTAATCCATTTATATTCATATTTGTAAACATTTCCTATATATGTACTTTGAATTTAATCAATAGCCTTTATTGGGAATCAATGGCAAACCCATATATCAAGCTACTGTACATTTCCAAAACTGTGGACCATAGGCTACATATCCAGCTCTCATATTTATCCAGAGATGCTTGTGGTGGGTTGACATTTAAATTACTCCCGGGTAATACTGTTCATTTGCTGCTCAGGATAGACAACAGTGAAAACACATTGGGGGGGCTGCGGCTCAGACAAACAGGAAGTGGTGGTTAATTTGGCAGCTTCGTCATTCAATTACAGCCCATCTTGACCATACAAGTAGGAGTACGAATGTTAGCTCACCTCCCTTTTTTTCCAATAAATAATATTTCACAGCACCTTTCTTGCATAGTAGCTAATAGTTATTTTAAACGAACTCTCTCCTCCTCGAGGCATCCATTGTGACAATGGGTCCTGGAGCTGAACACTGAATCTCCCATCAATAGATGTAACTATAGCTCTGATGTCAAAGTATTATAGTGTGTTAATGAGTACATTAAAGGGTTCAACAAAATCACAGAAATATTCACTTACTCCTGGTGATATCTAACCATGAAGAGTTTTTTGATTTGGGTGAACCGACCCTTTGAGCTGAACATTACCTCTAAATGCATATAAGTGTCCTGTTGAGCAGAACACACCCATAACAATGTGGTTCCAGCCAGGGACCAGTCTTATATTATACTTATTTCTCTCTTCTACACCGTCAGCTAGCAAATAAGGGCAAATGCCAAAAGACACACAAAAGAAAAAAAAACACCAATGTTACACTTCAACCACAACACTTGGAGGATCTTTTGGTAAACACAAAAATAACAGACAAAGCATCACCATGCTTGTTAATTGTGTTTAATAAAACTCCATAAATTTAAGCCAATACATATGTCAATTCTGCACTACGAATAAATAAAACATTTTATCACAAAGGACAAAACAGGTGGCACACACATGAACATCTCCCATTGTAAAAATACAGTACTTCAAAATGTGTAGTATTCCAATTTCAATATCTAATTTAATACAAGTGATTTATTTCAACTATAACAAATAGTCTAAAGTGCAAAAAAGAGTTTTTGTCAAAAACAGTTAATATGTAATCTATAAAAATTCATGTTTAAAAAAAACGTCCAGTCATTTTAAAGTGGTCCTCAGCTTGAATGTCTAGTGTGAACAATAAGTACTATGGTTCCTATCTGTAACCAAGTGCGTGATTTTGGGTTGAGTCCCAGTACCCAGGCCTTCCGTCGTAGCCAAGAGGCGCCCACGCATGAGGAGCCCACGCATGAGGCGCCCACGCATGAGGCGCCCACGCATGAGGCCTCAAAGTGTGGGAGGCTCTGCCGCGAGGCCTGAAGCCGCGGTGAGGCCGTGGAAGGACGTAACCTTTCGCTGGTACCATCTTCTTAGGATGCCACGTAGGAGCAGCTGGATTCATCGCCTTAAATAGGAAACAAATAAAGAAAAGTTGCCATCAACTGCCAACACAAACAATCCCAGCCCCTTGACCCCGTAAAGCATTAGACTCACAATTATTGGGGGGAAAAAAAGAGATGATAAAAGAATTTCATGTGAACACAACCACTGAGTGTCAAACAGAACAAAGCACAGCTAATTTGTGGTTCACCAAAAGACCTGGGCTGGGTCCAAAATTCCATGCTAACATGTTATTTAGTAGGGCTGGGACGATACGCCTATCTCCCAATTCGATATGTATTGCGATTTTTAAGTATTGCGATTCTACAAGAATTGCGATTCTACATTACCATTTATTGTGATGTTTTTAACACTAGTCCATGTGAAAAAGTTGAATCATACTCTTTTAGGGACTTTTACTTTGGAAAATATCTAAATTGAATTAATACAGTAAAATTGTTTGATTTTCAGCATATACGTAGTCAGAAATGTCCTGAAGTCTAATATATCAGTCATTGTCAGGAATAATTAATTGTTTTCCAGCAACCCAAAAATCAAAGAATTAAGACATTTCCCTCACAAATTAGTGTTATTTTCTTTTTAATTTATAAAGGACATGTAATATTTTATACTTCTGGTGACTATAATCCAACCAATCTTATTTCCATAAATGTATTTTGTATAGTTCCCTTTGATAACCGGACACAAATTGCATATTATTTCTGGTGAAATATTACAGTATGCAACGCTGGATGGTATAAATGTCCCACAATGCAATGCGGTAGAGACGATAAGGATCATAACAGACGTTCACGGACAGCTCTGTAACATCAATAACACTTTAATTTAACTGTAAGTATCAGATTTCACTTTGCTAGGCGTAATATATATTTTAATTAAATTTACTTTGATTCTCACAAACTGTGATTTTGGTCACATGACGTTACCATGGTTACACGTCTCCAACCAGCAAGGGGGCTCTCAGGAAGTGATGACATTAATTACTGATCAGTGTGTCCGAAAAGATACATACTGCTGTTTATTCACACTAAAGGATGTTGAACGATAGTACACATACTGGGTATGTAGTGTCTAGTATGTGATTTCGGACGAAGCCCGGGTTATTATTGAGTAACTTTCCATTATTCTCTGCATGGGATATTTAGTCATGGTAATTCTAAAATGTATCATGCCATACCTGGTAAGCACAGCGGCTGTTGAAGACAGTGGGGGAGGAAATGCGCGTGCTCTCCTCGTCGGAAGAAGAACCTGAGTGGTAGTCTGATGTCACCCTCTCCAAAGCACGGGTCACCGTCGCAACATCTTTGTCATCCTCATCGTCGTTGGAGAAACTGGCCACTGAGAAGCAGGGATTTTGCTCTCCAAACCTAACAATGGGAATAGAGGGAAAACACACCAATAGTTTTAGAGAGGGATAAACTTATTCAGCAGGAAATCCATTTAACCCTCTGAGATCCACTATAGACCAATTTTTGTCTTTTTTAGGGGGGTACAGGGGATATTTAGGGGGAGATAGCAGGTCAGCAGTAGATGTCACATAGAAGTGGTTTACATCATCTGAAAGCTGGAAACCTGGATATTAATTTGAGATGCAGCTTTAGCGCTAAAACTGAACCTGCTTCTGAAAGACAGTAAAGTCGGTCTCAGGCGGTTAAAACTATAATATTTACACTATTAAAGTGTAAATAATGCTAAAACTATTAGTCATTTTTGTTGAACTACAAACTTCTTCAAATTTTATCTCAGCTCTTTCACAGCAAATTCCCTCAAAGTCTCACCTGCAACAGACCTCCCCAGGGTCCACCCACAGTGTGAGTTCACGAGGCAGACTCAGGTCAGTGTACTGAACCCCACTCTCTCGGCAGGCCCGAAGGAGCTCTGGATCCTGCCTGTGGAACCGGTTCACTCGGATGCACCTGCAGAGCACACAAAACTGATTTCAGTTTAAACAGTCTCAACACCGTCCGTACACATCAATGGATTCATAAAAGAAAGTTGTGTTGGTTTAGTAAAAATGGCAAAGGGCCAAGAGCAGCACCTGTACGCCTGTCCTCTGCTGGGGTTTTCAGGGTACCAGTGACCCTTGAACTTCTCCTGCAGTGCAGCAGCCAGCCTCTCAACAAACACATCGATCTTGTGCGACTCCAACTTCTCCCCCTTTTTCACAAGCTTCTTCAGGAAGAATACCACAGCTGCAATTTCTCTCCTCATATTTCACAGATGTTTCATTACGTTCCTACAGCCTCTGTAGGGAAATAAACTTAAGTCAGATGGGCAGCAGCAACTGAGCGACATGACAAAACATGACGAGCATTTCTAGTTGATAAGTGTCAAACACTACAAATTGCTTTGTGAGGTCAGAATCGGTAGTTTTCGAGATGGAACATTTTCCTTTTCCCATTTGGGAATAAACCTCTTCATGTCTCTGATGAAAAGTGGCACTTCCATTACACATTTTTTTTATAATACAATAAAAATCTTTTTTATCAGCTTTTTTTTGCTCAAAGTGTTTTTATTGGTATTTTGCCCAAAATCCAATAAATCACAGAAATAATTCTATAAACAAATTATACCCCCCCCATCCCTATAATATATCATAAACAATTACATTTATACATATAAATTAATTCAATCCAATAGAAACATAAATGAAACATATACCAAAAATTTTTTTTAAAAAAGGAAAAAGGAAAGGCCCAAAAACACACAAAAAATTTATAATAATAAATAAATAAACAAAAAGTATAAGTTGTGAATTATATGTAATATGGGGTCAGCAGTTTAAAACTCCAATGTCAGTGGTATCCAATTTTTCTATATAGATTAAAAAAGGTCTCCATATAGCATAACATTTCTGAGCACACCCTCTGATGATAAGTGGCACTGCCAATACACATTTTTTTTTTCTTATAATACAATAAAAATCTTTTTTATCTCCTTTTTTGCAGACATGGCAAAGGTCATCATATCAGATGCAAAACATAACTGAGTGTCCCTGACATGAAATAAAAACATAGAAAGAGGACCCCCCACCACATGTTGCCCTTGGTCAGACCAAAGAAAATAAATAAATAATAATAAAATAATAACAAATTGATTTTTTTAAATAAAACAATAGATTTAGCTTTAAAAGGGAAATAAAATGAAGTTAAGCATAAAGTTAAGTAAGAGTGAAATAGTAATAACAGTAGTATTGGTTGGAATTAAAGTAGGGGAGCTGGAGAGAGACATATTAGTATTAGTATTAGGACATTACACATGTTTAATACCTCTGAAACACCCTGACTCAATTGGTTTAACTGCTCTGAAGATTATTTTACTGGTTTGTCTATCCACTACACCCAGACCATTAAAAACAAACTGGAGCCAAGTGTATAAAAAATAACCTAACATAACTATTTTGCTATCTTGGTATCTTGTTTTGGAGATTATTTTTGTTTAAAATGATCAATGGAATTGATTGATTAATTGAAAGACTGTTAAATTTAAGGACACTGTCTTTTTGTTGTATCTGTTGACTTCAGCTACCGTTAACGGTCTGTTCCAGAAAGGCGCGCTGTGACACACCAGTTCCGGTAATCCCAGCATCACTTCTCCCATAACATTAACTTCTTTATCACTACTTTACTCAACGTGGGTACTATCTAGACTGACGGTAAGAACATCACGTTATCTAAATCACGCCTAAATGTATTAAAAACCAACCAGTACTCCCTTAAGACACACTACAGTGTGACACGAGGCTGTGTGCATCTTCTCTTACCTCTCCTCCAGCTCTCCTCCAGCGTGGTGGTATAAAATGAATGGGAAGCGGAAATTGGGTAGAAGAGCGCTTCAAGTTCAGTTACTAACTCCACCCTTTACGTCACAAACCCCGCCCACCAAGCATTCTCATTGGTTCCGAGCAGACCGATAGAGCGCGTTCATTGGTCGAGCGGTATGCTCGTCATGGAGTGAGTCATACTCATCACTGTTATGACTCACAGTCAGACATGTGTTTTTTGTTTGTTGCAATGGTACAGTAGCATCCACTGATGTCATTATAGCATAAAAAGTGAAAAGTAGACCCTAGTTTATATAGTAACAGATCACCAGAAAAGTAGTTACAGTGTGTTATTTTTGGTGTGAAGTTTGTAAAATGATCCAATTTTAGTGTACGCCACTAGTAACATAATTCATTGCTAGTTTAACAATAGGTTACCATATGAAATCATTAAAGCTGGGTGCTCCCTTTCTCTTACTCTGTTGCCTCAAGACTTGTTTACCAATTGATTTGCCAAAATAACATTATCAGTTAATTGTGTTAATTGAGTCTTTATAGGAGAACTGATATATAGTGAAATAGGAGCAAATAAGAAATATATTAGATAGATAGATAGATATATAGATATATAGATAGATAGATAGATAGATAGATACTGTAGATAGATAGATAGATAGATGGATAGATGGATAGATAGATATATGGATAGATAGATAGATAGATAGATAGATAGATAGATAGATAGATAAATAGTAACTTTATTGATCCCGAGGAAAATTCCAGTTTCCAGCATCACAGTTCCATAGTGCAAAACAAGTTAGTAAAAAGGCAGTAAAAAAGTTAGTAGTGCAAAGTACAAAGTACAAAAGAATATACCAGATATAAAAATACAAGGAGAAGAAGAAAACTGTTAAAACTGAATATAGTGCAGGGTAACAGCTGTGATACACGACTATTAAAAAAAGTGAATATAGTGCAAAAGAGACTGTCTGTGGAGCACTTGGGGAGCAGTTTTGTTTGTTGCAATGGTACAGTAGCATCCACTGATGTAATTATAGCATAAAAAGTGAAGTCAAAGTGAGGCCAGTTTTATAAGATAAGATAAGATAAGATGAACCTTTATTAATCCCCGGAGGGAAATTCAGGTGTCAAAGCAGCAACATCAGCAAACATCAGCAAACAGAGTGAAACACAGGAGAGGTAAAGGTATACAAAAATGATAAAAACAATAATAGAGATATAAAAGATACAGAGTGAATGGGTGAACATAGTGT
>CAKALU010056478.1:0-57615 GCA_916700995.1 Hozukius guyotensis | reverse complement strand
TGTCCGAAAAGGAGTAGGTAGAAGTAAAACTTATATTTCCCTATACCCCTTTCTCACTTCTCCTCTAATAACTCATATATCATAGAATGATAATATAATATAATATATAAACTATCCCAGATTTATTTACATCCCAAATTAAATATATGAACAGCATCCCAAGTTTATTTACAACCCACATATCCATCCGGAGTTAAAAAGTAGATATAAACCAACCCTTAACGCAACCCTTATCACAACTCTTCCTCAACCATATACCTCCCAAAAATATCTTTTTTGTATAGCTTTTTAAAGTGATTTATATTTGTGCTCCGCTTCAACCCATCACCCAACCCATTCCACAAATCCACACCACAGACTGAAATACACACACTCTTCTTTGTTGTACGAACACCATGCTTTTTAAAATTAAATTTTCCTCTTAAATTATAACCCCCCCTCCTCCCTGTCACAAAACATTTTTTGAATATTGCCCGGAAGTGAATTATGTCTTGCTTTGAACATAATTATTGCGGTTTTAAATTTGACCAAATCCATGAATTTCAATGCATGTGACTTTAAAAAACAGTGTCCCACATTATTTACTATCCTGATTGCATGGTGAGCTTGTATGTTTTCTCCCCAGCTGTTAAAAAGCTGCATAGTAAACTGCAGCATTATTTGGTGGGTGTGTACTGTATGTGTGTGTGTGTGTGTGTGTTTGGAGGAGTATCAGCAAACACTCTCAGCTGTTTTATTAGGTGATAGTAAATAGTGTGAAATTAAAAAAAATCCCTCAGAATGACTCCAAACACTCTTTTGCTTGCAATGCATTCACAGTTTTACGCACGGTATGCAGGGTGAGCTTGAATGTTTTCTCCTCAGCTGTTAGAAGCTGCATAGTAAGCTGCAGCATTATTTAGTGGGTGTGTACTGTATGTGTGTGTGTGTGTGTGTGTGTGTGTGTGTGTTTGGAGGAGTAGTAGGGAGCGCATTGGACGGTAGGTTTGGTCACATGACAGAGTCAGCATGTTCGATTTAAAAGAAAGGAAAAGAGCGACTGGAGCATCGGATCTGCACCGAGGATCTGGCTGAGCTCACCTCTCCACTCTGCTGCCTCCAGCAGGCTGCTGAACAGGGACAGCAGAAACAATACGCCTTCAAAAAAACAACACAAAATCCACGAGATTACACCTACAGTATGCGACAATAAGAAGAACTCCCTCCCTTCAAGCTTCTGCAAAATTAAAACCCACTGACGCACATTTTGTTGCGCTCATCATCACCAGCAGCAGAGAGGAGCATTGAGGAGCAGACACAAGGTAAGAGAGAAAAACAACTTTCTAAAGCAATCCTTTAATTGTTATTGCTCCGTGTGTCTAATCTCGCGTTATTCCACGTGGTCCAAACCCCAATTATCTACTTGATACACACAGTAATTTGTGTTAGCAATATTTTTTATCAGTAGATCTCATGCACTGCTGTGGCTGAGCATGTGCTTTGCTTGACAAAGGAGGAGAACTGCGTCAACATATAGTGCAATAATTACTTCATAACAATAGGCTGCTGCTGCTGCTGTAAACTGCAAGGTATGGCTTTAGGCTATAGGGTTACTTACTTACAGTTACCGCAGCAACCCAATTAAACCTTTGATGTGTAATTAATTCAGCCTTTTGCCAGTAAATGCAGCATCCCCATTTCCAATTAGCAACCCACAGATAACTTACTTAAGATAGGAAAAATGCATTTCGTTTAAGTGATTTAGTATGCAGAGGCAATCCCGTTTAAACCATCAATCAGTGTTTTTTTTTTTCTTTTTTTCATTTGCTGTATTATTGTTTTTCACATCCTTCTTCTTTTATTTCCCTTTTTAATTGTGTTTTTCCCATGATGTCAGATATCACTGTATATCCAATTAAGGGGACAGTCTGCTGGTTGCAGAAATTAACTTTTAATTTGAAGGCTTCTGTCTGGAAAGACTAGACAATCTGCCATCATACTGTACTGTAGTGTCTCTGAGCAAGGCATTGAACAGCTGGTGGGAAGCTGTGGTATAAGGCTTGGTGGCTCCTGCTGTGTGAATATGTTTAAAGCTTCAGTAGGCAGAATGTTTTTGGCATCATTGGGCAAAAAATCCATAATTACCTTTCAGCATATTGTAATTCAAGTGTTCTGAAAGAAAACTAGACTTCTGCACCTCCTAGTGGCTCTGTTTGGAGGCTTTAAATAATCTAGCCCGTGACGGGAGACTTTGGCCAATCACAGGTCATTTCAGAGAGAGAGCGTTCCTATTGGTTGTTCATTCAACAAAGGCAGCTGTCAATCACTCGCTAACTCCGATCAAACGGTCAAAATAGGCAGCGCTGATCAAATATGAATCAATATTCTGTTACTGTAATGCATATTTCTCAACTCAAATGTTTTCAGAAACATCTTGTAGTGTACTGTTTAGCTGTAAAATGAGAAAGTTTGCTCCGGCTGGTGGGCGTTGCTTGGTATTTCCTCAAGTGATCTCAACATGGCTGCTTGGTCACAAACTTTCTCATTTTAGTTTGACCGTTTGACCGGAGTTTGCGAGTGATTGACAGCTGCTCAGAGACGGCAGGCTGCAGCTCGGCTCTGACTGGTTGTTTTCCTCCGGGCTGTGAAATCTTGCAGATGCCATTAGGAGCACCGGAGGACAGATTACCTGTCTCATGCACTACTGTCAGGATATAGTGACCATTTTATAATTTCTTTTTATTCATATTTGCTCAATTTCTACCCACTGTAGCTTTAAGTGAGTGAATGTGATGGGTGTGATTTGATTATTCATAAATATTGGATTATTCAGGAGAGACGCATACAAAATCCTGACAGCTAGAGATGTCTGCCACCTCATCGCCAAGCTCCAGTTCATCTCTTTATGTCTATTCAGCATCTGTAGCAGCAGTTATTTCACTAGTTTTCTGGCCATCGGTTTGTACCATCAGAAAATGAAGACCAGTGAGCGGTAGATTCAGTTTTAATGTTATTCTTCTGTCCATGTGGGGAACGTGTGTCTGTCTGCATCCTAATGACAACCTGCACAGCCAGAGATCCGACCTCTAGTCCTGGGTGTCCCGGATGCCCAGCAGGGTGCAGAGTGCAGACATGTACTATGACCTCGCTCCTCACTGGGCGGTCTGGTCCATCACCTTTACTGAATGTCAAACCTGCTCTCTTCTTCTTCTTGTTCTTCACTCAGGCAAAATGTGCAGCGCTATGTATACATAAATGCAGCCATTTACCATCAGGCTACAGTTTTTACTTTTTTATTTCCTGAAGATGAATAGTATATGACAGAGAGCACTACCGACATAACCTTAAACTTCATCTCCAGAAAATCTAAAGATGCCTAAACGTGATCACTAGTCATATAAACACACAACCAAATAATGAATAACAAGAGCAAATAGCCGAGAGAAAATATTAATTTCCATTTATGAAAATGGAAGCACATGGTGCAGTTTACGCCGACTATTTGTCAGTTAACACTCATAAACCATTCCCTAATCTGCTGTAAGAACAGTTTAGACTCTATGTAGATGTAGTGTGTATAGTGTTTCCCAGGCCAATTAAAACCTTTCTTCCCTAGGGCATGTTTATTTTTGCATATCTTTTGCCACATCCAGACATCTTTTTAGCTATGCCCTGCTCAAAGTGTTTCTAAATTACACATTTGAATGTTGAATTACATGTTCAGCATTGAAAACGCAATGTGGTTTGTTTGGGAACAATAATAGAATTTCTCCCCCTGTGAATTTAAAAATATTAGTCTAACTTAGATATTTAATGGTAGAAACATTAACATAGATAATATGACCCAAATCGCTTGTTGCTTTATGCTCTATGTTTGGAAGCTCCTCATGAAAAAAGGACACTAAAAGTAACCAAGATAGTGAAGTTAGCGCCTGACGTAGCCACTACTGATGGTCAAGATGATGCCAGTAACACTGAACTGTGTTCACACGGGGAGCAATGCAATCAGCAGAGCTCTAGAGGGATATTGTTGGAAACTCTTGGACAATCAACTTCTTCAAAAATCCACTAAAATCAATGTGTTTGGCCTTCCAACCAGTGGCGTAGGCAGAAATCGCAGTGTGGGTGGGCACAAGACCAAACATCTACTTATATAACCATCTACTACCTTCTATATACCATATAGGCTATTACTACAACTATACTTGCCTGAGTGTATTCATACACAGTGTATTCATACCTTATACAACATCATCAGAGGTAATGTTACAGGCACCTGACATATACATGCATACTGTACATATCCACCTATGTCATGTATATAAAGCAACCTGTTACATTAATCATATTTATTCCAGCATATTTGCACTCTGCACCATTTACACTACTATATTAATGTTTACAATTTACAAAAACAACCCGGCACATTGTAGGCCATGTTGTTCCTTGTATTCTTTTATATAATATATTCATCTTCTTTATTTACTCTTGTTCAGCTTTGCTGACCTTGTTTTTAGCTGCATTTCTATTTCCGTATGTACAGTGAGAGTCAAATTCCTGGTAGCCTCTATGTATAGGCTGACTCATAACTAGCCAATCAAGCTTTGATCCAACAAGACCAACATTAAAAGCATAACAAAGCCTGACACGGCGTCCACATATTCACACAGCCGCAACAGTATCATTAATCAAGCTTATGGATCGAGGTACATCGGCACAAACATACTTAGTAACGTTAAAAATGTAATTTTAACATAGCCTGGCACGGCGGCCACAGAAACCACACACACAGATGGCAGACGCAGCAACCGAACAAAACTATACCCAATAAACAATAATACTGAAAATTGTAAATGATCTTACTTTTGATGATTCCAGTAGCAGGAGATGAGGGGGCTCGGTGTTGAACACTGAAATGACTTCATTACAGTCTCTTTCAAAGGAGAGCAGGACAAACAGTTCAGTCTGATATGATGCCCTGATGCCAGTTTTTATACGACTGACAGTTGATAGTCTTTCAACAGTACAGCTTGCTATAGGTAGGGTGATGAGGGGCCACGTACGTGTCGTTATTACTTGGTACTTGTTAAGGATAAACTGGCGCAGTAGAAGGTCTTGGTTGAGAATGATGGCTGAATTCTCTTCCTCCTGCTCCTCACAACGTCTTTTTGTGTCTCTAAGCACTTTACTCTTACAACAATTGGCTCTAGAGAGGGCCATTCGCGTTTTTGCGTCAGCCACCGTAGCAATCCTGCACGCTTGGCACACAGGAGAAGTTGTAATCTGCAACCTCACCGCTAGATACTGGCAGATCGTACACACTGTTCCTCTAAGCAAACTGCTTTGTTTTGCCATGATTTTTTATCTTAACCTACATTAAAAGCAGCTAGCGAAAAGTAGGCTTCTATTCCTCTCTGCAATGCACAGCTGTTTCGGTTCAACGAGTGACCGTGTTATCTGGTGACTTTCAGCGGAATGCATCCATGTGCTCGTAGTAACTTTTATGTAACTGGTTGGTGGAGATAATAAACACAGAGGAGTGTTTATTTAAAATTGATAAAGTAAAATTCAAGGTTTTCTGTTTGTGTTTTCAAATAGCTGCCGTCACCATGAGCAACCACGAAGCATACGGCTGAGAGACACTGGTTAACACGGTCACTTGTTAAAGCGAAACACTGGCTGAACACTGAGTGAAAGAGGAGGGGCTGCTTGCAATCTGCCATTTGGGAAATGCACTGCCACTCAAAAAATCTGACCTATCATGTAGCAAAAGAACAAGAATTGTTTTATTTTTATTGGTCGTAGTTGGATAATTGAAACAGATTCATCAACTGCTATTTACTGGATGATCAAGCAAAGAAGGAAGCCTTCTGATTGGGTGGACCCAGACCCACCTAGGCCCACCCACAGCTATGCTGCTGCTCACAACCTAAGGATTATAAAGCATTAAAGATTTAAATCATGCAGCTTAGTAAATGTCATCCATCTGCCCAGTAGCCCCTGGAGCCTAAAATACATGAAACACCAACTCTGAACTCTGATCAATTAACACTGAAGCAAACCATTCATTTTAACTCTCATTATGTTGCACTTACCGAGTAAACAAAACAAGAAAGATGCACACATTCAGAGCAAACACTTCTCCGCTGTGAAAGCAAATGGATTCATTTATCAAAAACAAACCTCTTTGCTTGAATGGAAGCTTAAATCCGCCCTGCTCTCCGTAGCCTCTTTTGTTCTAGTCAACGTTCCCCTATATTGACGGACACGTCTTTAATTTAAGTGGCTCTGATAATGTGTTTCCAGTAATCCTTAAAGCTTTCAGTTTACCGTTCCTCTTGTTCAGGCACTATTTAAATTCGTGGAGTCTTCATACACCTACACATCTGTACTGTAAACTGCATTTTTACACAATATCCAATGAAAATATCCTTTGAATTATGGCCAAAAACTGCTTACACTTGTTCCTTTATTGTCTGAATAAGAAATGCCAGTAACTCCTAGTGACTAGTAAATTACATTAAGTCATAAAAGGACAATTTGCTGTTACAAGATACTAAGGTTGTCAGTTGATTCAATTATTTAATCGTGATTAATCGCATGATTGTCCATAGTTAATAGCGATTAATTGCAAATTAATCACACATTTTTTACCTGTTCAAAATGTACTTTAAAGGGAGATTTGTCAAGTATTTAATACTCTTATCAACATGGGAGTAGACAAATATGCTTTCTTTATGCAAATGCATGTATATATTTATTATTGGAAATAAATTAACAACACAAAACAATGACAAATATTGTCCAGAAACCCTCACAGGTACTACATTTAGCATAAAAATATGCTCAAATCATAACATGGCAAACTCAAGCCCAACAGGCAACAACAGCTGTCAGTGTGTCAGTGTGCTGAATTGACTACGACTTGCCCAAAACTGCATGTGATGATCATAAAGTGGGCATGTCTGTAAAGGGGAGACTCGTGGGTACCCATAGAACCTATTTTCATTCACATATCTTGAGGTCAGAGGTCAAGGTACCCCTTTGAAAATGGCCATGCCAGTTTTTCCTCTTTGGAGCGTTATTTAGCCTCCTTCCCGACATGGTTCCAATAGTACCAATGGATTCCTTTGGTTTTCTAGTTTCATATGATCTTCATATGATATTCACTATAGCTTTAAAATTGAGCCTGCTACAACCTTATAATGCTTTAATGCGTTAAAGAAATTAGTGGCGTTAAAACAAATTTGCGTTAACGCTTTATTATCGTGTTAACTTTGACAGCCCTAATTTTTACACAACAACATCCTATGAAAATATCCTTTGAATGACGGCCAATAACTGCTTGCAGTTGTTCCTTTAATGTCTGTATAAGAAATGCCTGTAACTCTGCTCTGTAATAAATTGTTTAATCATAAAAGGACACTTTGCTGTTACAAGATACATGTTAATATAATCAGAGTACTGTAGCTATACAAGCAACCTACAAATATGTCACAATGTTCCATAAATATGTGCTCTTCTGTATGAGTTGGAACATTCAAGGACGTTGCTCTTGTCAAAGTATTTTGCCTTTGAAAGCTATTGAAAAACATTACACTGTCACCTTGCTCTGACATTTAAAGATTGGCCGGTTAAGGATGAAATTGATGAGAATCAAAATTTAAGACTCACAGAAGCCACAGCTGATACACTGCTGGTCTTATTTTGATGAATCAGGGCAGAAGGGTGCCTGTTGCTTGAGGGGTTCCTGCATTATTCATGAGGGATACCAAGTTTTTTTTTTGCTTTTTGTCCTTTTGTTAATATTCTTCATGATGGCACAGTAAACCTACAACAGACACGCCAGAGTCTGTCTGGGAATTATATCTTTGCACTAGAGCTGCAACGATTAATCGATTAGTTTCAACCATTAAATTAATCGCCAATTATTTTGATAATCGATTAATTGGTTTGAGTAATTTTTTAAGGAAAAAAGTGAAAATTCTCTAAGTCCTGTGAATATTTTCTGGTTTCTTTACTCCTCTATGACAGTAAACTGAATATCTTTGAGTCGTGGACAAAACAAGACATTTGAAGACGTCATCTTTGACTTTGGGAAACACTGATTGACATTTTTCACCATTTTCTGACATTTTATAGACTAAACATCTCATCAATTAATCAAATCAAATAAATGACATATTAATCGACAATGAAAATAATCGTTAGTTGCAGCCCTTGTTTACACCCAATCAAACAGGTATTCTTGCTCTGCAGCAATGTACATCCAAAATCTTAACAAATTGCTCCCTGTGGGTTTTCCTCTTCCTCCTCTTCCATTTGTCTTCAACAACTATAACTTTGTATGCTTCAGCTTTTCTGGGTGTATCTGAAACATCCACGAACATGTTTACATACATCCAATATTTCTCTCCCTCGCACACACACAAGTTGACTCATGCTGCATTGAATCAAACAAACTCTGTTTGCCTCATTCTGTCGACTGACATTGATTTTCACAAAGGATGAAAAGATGAAAGGGAATTTTTAAGCCGACAGTTTGAGCCGAAGATGAGAGACAAGTGAGAGGAAGAACAACCTGTAGGCTACAGCTCCCATCGTAAAGCTCCTGTAAATGTAAATGGTAAATGTTGGTTTTCATGTCATGTTTGCATACATGCAGTGGTGGAACTAAGTATTTACTCAAGTACTGTACTTCAGTACACATTTTAGATACTTGTATTTGACTTGCTTTACACATTTTTGTATACAGAACATATGAAGAGCTTATAAAATATGGTGTTTTGTTAAAGATTAAACTACCCAACAGTATATACAAGTACAGCTGAAACAATTAGTCGATTAGTCGAGTTTGATAATTGTTTAAAGTCATTTTTAATGTAATATGCCAACATTTCATGGTTTCACCTTCTCATATCAATCAATCAATCAATCAAATAATAATCAGCAGTAATCTGTAATGAAAACAATCATTAGTTGCGGCTCTATACAAGTAGTTACAATTAGCTGCACCTTAGCCAACTACAGCAGTAAAATACTGCTTTTTATATATTATCAGTACTAGTAATAGTACTAGAGTTACAAAGTGCTGTAAATACATAAAACAGAACAAAGCAATGAAAGACATGGATGGAAATGAATTTAAAAACAAACAGACAATGAAATAAGTGAAAACCCAAAGTTAAAGACCTTGGAATCAAGAATTAAAATCTGCTTTATACCAGTGTGTTTTGAGGAGTGATTCAGCACGCCTCATCTCCTCAGGCAACAACAAATACACCGTCACCTTTAGTTTTCAGCTAGGATCTCAGGCAGCGTGTTTGGTCATAAGGGGAGAGCAGCGCGGAGATGGTCGTGTCTAGAAGGTAACCCCCAAGTTGAGAAAACGTCTGAAAACTCTCACAAGACTTGCTGTCCGACGACCTATCCTAACCTTAACCATTTCACAAGTGTTTCATAACTTGGGGGTTACCTTCTAGACACAACTTTCGGAGATATAAGAGGTGTCAAACTATACAGGGCCTTAAAAGTGATTAAAAGTAGGTAGCCAATGTAAAGAAGCTAAAATAGGTGTAATATGGTCAGCAACGTAACAGAATTGTGATTGGCCCTGGTGCAAATTTTTTTCACAAGCGCACTTGCTCAATTGCTCGTGCACACACACGCACATACACACACAACCACTCCAGACAATTGCAAAGCAGACAATTGCTATGCCACCATGGAGAGGCTCACCATGCAACTCCCATCCTGCAAACTAGCCTCAGATCAGCACCACGGACAGCATCCGGAGCAGCCGGACCTGCCCTGGACTCAGCAGCCCATTGTTCTCACAGACACATATTTCAGTAGTTTTCCAACATATGCGATATAACAATTACAGTGCTATAGATTTAAATCCCTGATCCCACTCCATAATAACAAAAAGAAACCAGTTCTCACCCATTAGATGTTTATCCTACAGGTCTTGTGCTCCACAAAGTCATTAACAACACTGTTTAAGAACCATGTCCTTTTCTTATTGGAACGTCCTGGCTGTGAGCGACATGGCACGCCATTTTGAGCTGAAATTTTGTCAGATGCCCAACTGTTTCTATTTATTCCTGTCGCTCGCTTTGAAATCACCTCAATGTACCAGAAGCGGCTGATTGGTGAAGTTGAAATGATCTATATGATGCCTCCTCATTTCACTACAAAAACCTAAATAAGGACGCAGCTGGCTGGAAGGAGATCACCAGAGAGCTGAAAGTTTCCTACTTGCTGTTGGCTATATTTGATGTAATTTCCAGTAAATATCACAATATTAAACGTCTTTAATTTTCTTTTTAAAAAGAAGGAAAATAAGTGGTTACGTCTCCAGTCTGATTTCGAGCAAACGGCTGATAGGTAGCCTACAGTACGTGTTTTGTTTACATGACGTAACAGAAGTGCATATAAAAGATTCAGTGTGGACACGGTGAAGGAAGGTGATTTTTGGGCCCCGGTGCGTCGCACTGGTTGCATCGCCGATTTTTACGCCAATGAATATGATCACATTTTTTAGAACCAGTTAAAAGCTGAGCTGCAGCACTTTGTATGGATTGGAGGCGATGGACAGACTTTTCGGAGATGTGTACAGGGAGTTGATAGTCAAGACATGATGGGATAAATGCGTGAACAACCTTGATGCAAATGATTTGATTTTGGTGATATTTCGTACTTGATAAAAACAGGAGGTCTGGAGGTCAGAGTCCAACATTACGGCAAGATTTCTGGCTTTAAATTGGAAGCCAGTGGACGTTATCAATCTGAGCCCAACATGATGATATGATATATAGTGGTTTAACAGTCACAGGGGGCATTTTAATGCTTTGAGACTACTTTTCCTTTCACTACTCATACTTTCAGTACACGACTTTTACTTATACCAGAGTATCTAATAGTGTGGTACTAGTACTTTTACTTTAGTAAATGATCTGAATACTTCCTCCACCACTGCAGAGACCATGCACTTGTGTTATTCTTTGTCTATTTATGGCCACTAAGGCCATCATCTCTGTGTTTGCCTTTGCCTGAAGATAAACAGAATAGTGGACAATAGCAAGACAAATCACGGTTTACCTTATACAGTAATGATTAATGAGTTCTCCCATCGATTCCCCTGAAAGACTCTCCTGCTGCTCTGCTGGAGGAGGATCGATGCCATGCCACTGTTGCACAGCAGGAAATCCATACAGCACTCTGCTGAAGAAATGTGAACAGGCCAATTTATTGCTTTCCTGCCACATGTATGCTGTAAGGTACAGCAAAATGGCCTGTCTTCTACCTCAGAAAAAGCCATCTAGCTTCTGTGCAGGGATTGTCAGACTGTGACAAATGGGCAAAGATTTCTCCCTTACTGACTGACAGTTTTGAACAATAAACCCATCCAGTTAGGCTATGTTTTTACCAAAATGTAATACAGTTTTCAAAAAAGCATTGTTTTCTGTTTTGAAGATGTTGATGGGTATTTCATTATCTGGCACACTGCTCTACATTTCTTATTTTTTCTAGTTATATTAAGAGAGTTGGTCTCTACAGTTGGTGGTAGTACACACTTTGCAGTTGATTCACTGTTCATGTAGGCTATAATATTGACAGCGCTCTGTGGTTCCCAGTTTGGATAAACATCTAACAATTTAATCCATGGTGTGATGATTTAAAACAGCTTGAAGTGTTTTAACACACAGCAGCGTTTCTGACTATAAAACCAGTGTGTATCATTGTTGTTTTTATTATTATTTGTGTGTGGGGGATTTTTCTGCGGTATAATGACGAAGCTACAGTATAAGTCAAACTGCATTCTTACCATGGTAGTGAATACAAATCTAAACCTGACTGAACAACAATTAAACCTTCAGTAGGCAGAAAGTTTTTGGCAACATTGGGCAAAAATTCCATATTAACCTTTCAGCATACTGTAATTCAAGTGTTCTGAGAGAAAACTAGACTTCTGCACCCCCTCTTGGCTCTGTTTTCAGGCTTTAGAAAATCTAGCTCATGACGGGAGACCTTGGCCAATCACAGGTCATTTCAGAGAGAGAGATCCTATTGGCTGTTCATTCAATGGAGGCAGCTGTCAATCACTGGATCAAACGGGCAAACTAGGCAGCGCTGATTCACATATGAATCAATATTCTGTTACTGTAATGCCTATTTCTTGCCTCAAATGTTTTCAGAAACATCTTGTAGTGTACTGTTTAGCTGTAAATTGAGAAAGTTTGCTGCGGCTGGCGGGCGGTGCTTGGTATTTCCTCATCTGATCTCAACATGGCTGCCGGGGCACAAACTTTTTCATTTTACAGCTAAACAGTACACAACAAGATGTTTATGAGAACATTTGAGGCGAAAAATAGGCATTACAGTAACAGATTATTGATTCATATTTGCTCAGCGCTGCCTAGTTTGATCGTTTGATCGGAGTTCACGAGTGATTGACAGCTGCTCAGAGACGGCAGGCTCCAGCTCGGCTCTGATTGGTTGTTTTTCTCCAGTCTGTGAAATCTTGCAGATGCCATTAGGAGCACCGGAGGACACAGAGGCACATGATTGTTTTCAGATTAACTGTCTCATGCACTACTGTCAGGATATAGTGACCGTTTTATAAAAATATATTTTTTTAATGGTATTTGCTTCAATTCTACCCACTGCAGCTTTAAGACACACGGAATCTGATTAGAAAGTAGATGGGGAGAGTGGGAGCAGCATTTCAAGTCACCCACTAGTCTCCATAATTACAGACACCTACACATAATTGACCATTATTGGTGCCGGAGTGTGACTTCATTATATCAACCAGCGGTGCAGCTCTGTCTCTCCCCTAAAGACGCGGGTTCCCTGTCATCACAAATCGCTAGTTTTAAGCCTGCTTACAAAGGCTCCTCTAGAGCTAATGACTTTATTTGTTCCCTTTTCCATACAAACATCTCTCTTATCTTATTCGGGGTTACAGTAAAGTTATTTACTCTTGGGAAATGCAATAATGATAAAGATAGCTCTGCCTTTCCTTATATTAGGCTATATATTTTATTAATGTTTTTTCTGTTTTGTTTTATCCCTGCTCAACTAATCCTTTAATTTCAACCTTTTTGTTTCTGCGCATATAAATAATGCCATAATGATATACAGTGCAGATAAATCACCAGACGAGAGAAGAAAGAAAACAAGCGATTAAAGATATAAATATTAAATTGCAGTATAATGCAATCCTCATAAACATCCAGAAGAGTTTATTCTACAGCTTTGTGTCCTGCTGACATACTTTAACAGGCATTAGCAAAATAAATAATTGCAATTAAAAATTTTACCACAGTAAACTATGGAGGACGGAACCTGCCAAAATCAAATAAATGAATAAATAAATAAATGCCTCGATAAATTAATAAATATGTCATTAAATGTAGAAAAGTAATATTAAAATAAATGTAGACATTAATTAATTGATAAAGTGTGACATAAATTGATATTTCTGTTTTGATTTGCTTCATTATTTATTTATCTTTTTATTAATTCCCTTATTTATTTACTATTCTGTTAAATTTTCCCTTTTATTTATGTTTATTTGTTTTTATTAATTTTTAAATGTATTTATTTTTGCATTTACTTTTTATTTATTTATTTTTGAATTTAATTTTAATTTGTTATATTTATTTTTAAATGTACGTATTTATTTATTTATTTATTTATGCAAGATTTTCCCTCAGCATTTCACTCGTAATTTATTAACCCAAACTGGCTGTCACTCAATGTGTGTTACCATGGGGTCAATTAATTAATGGCTACATTTATTTTTAATATAATTTTTGTACTTAGTGACATTTATTTATTCATCGAGTCATTTGTTTAGGTAGTTTTTTTAGGCAGGTTCCGTCCTCCATAATAAAACAACATATTTGACACAGAATTGTCTTCTATAATTTCCTTTTTCGATGTCTTTGTGTTGAGCTGTTCCTCTGGCAGTGAAGCAGCCTGTTGGTGGTGTCATAAATCGGAGAAATGGAGGCGCTCTGAGCCATTATAAACAGGAAACTTGTTTGGTATTCTGTGGCGCTGCCAGAGATCCCATTTCATGCAACAGCTTTATTGCCAGATAGAAGCACTAGACTGGCCCCGATCATTTCCCTCTTCCAATAATAGTAAGCAGTAATGTCTAGCAGCCAACTTTGCACTCTCCCAAAGACGGGTCTGGATATTATCAGAAGGACGCTATTTGTTTTTCCTTGTACCACTGATTTGTTCTTTGATAGCTTTTGCCTCCGTGGTTCACAGCATCGTGGAATCCATTATCCTTCAGGTATCAGCGCCCCGGCAGAGACGGAGCACGTTATCAAAAATTCCTCCGCTTTCATTACATTCTTGTTTGCCGGGACAAGGCAAGGCGAGAATATTATCACATTTTCACATTTTCACATATTTCTGCGAGTTCAAAAAAATCCCTCCGTCTTCACGTTCTCAGCTGGAAAATGAGTGGATATGAGGTTTCAGGCAAGTCATCAGCTCCTCTGTGAGAGGGAGAGCAAGTCAGATTTCAATTTATGTGAGACCGGTTGTGGAGAGGTTTAGAGGAGCCGTATTGGGCATCTGTGAAACATGAGCAGCAGCAATTCATTATCTTAATAGCTGAGACCTGGAACCATGAGTGGGAACAATGTGAAGCTGCACACCGTGATTGTGCAGTCTGAGCCACTGAACCCATGGAAGCTAATGCTTTCTCTCTTTTCTCAATACTGTTGCTTGTTTGTTCATTAGTAGTTTAATTTGGATGAGAAGAATGGGAAAATAAAGAAAACTCATAGCTGAAAACATCCCATCTTCAGAATCAGAATCAGAAATACTATATTGATCCCCGAGGGGAAATTGAGGTGTTACAGTTGCTCTTATAGCTACATAAAGAAATGTAAGAAAATAGAAATAAAGGAGTAAGTAACATGTAAATTATGTACATAATGCAACAATATTGTACATAATGAAACAGTATAACATAATATATGTTAAGAGATATAAGTAAGTAATACAATTAAGAATAAGAAATGAGAATATATGAAATATGTACAAATATTTGCATTAAGACATGCAATGTAAATACAACACAAAATGCGTAAAAGTAAATACAAAATACTGAGAAGTCCAATGTTGATATCCTGTAGTACTAAATTATTTATGCAAATTATGATTATGATTTTTCTCATCAATATTGCAAATTGATTTTATATTGCGATTATTTTCTGTCTATTAAACAAGAAGCCTGTACTTGTGGTCTACTGTATATAAAATAGGATGTGACTGTGACGAGCATAATCATAAACGTGTTTTTCTACATAAATAGAATCAGATGAAATAATATTATTGCTTGGTGTTAAGAATGTCATCAAAAAAGTCAACTTCTACTGTATGTGAAGTTGTCCAGTGCTCTACAGAAAAACTGACCAATTTAGCTCCCTTATTCAGACATAACAATAGTGGTATAATTGATTAGTATAATTACTCAATAATATTCAAACATGGTCACAACATGATGAAATATGATATCTGACTGACGACATGTAATGCTGCTGTAGAAAGCTCTGCTATGTTGCTGCTTAAGCTAGTGTTAGCCTCACAGACTGACAGGATGAGCTGCTCTCAATCCTTGAGGTGTCAATCCAGAGTCTTTAAGGCTGCCTCAAACGATGACATGAAGTGCTTAAGAGCTTGACTGGGAGATTCTTTCAACTATTTCCAGAACTACAGAGCTACTAGCTGGTCTGGCTGAAGGTCATTTATGTCAGTGGGCTACCTCCGGGTCTGAAAAGTGAAGCAAATGCTGAAGTGCCTTAAACCTGCATTCTTTCTAATAGCCAGCAGGGGGCGACTCCTCTGGTTGCAAAGAGAAGTCTGATTGTATAGAAGTCTATGAGAAAATGAGCCTACTTCTCACTTGATTTATTACCTCAGTAAACATTGTAAACATGAGTTTATGGTCTCAATCGCTAGTTTCAAGTCTCCTTCAATACCGCATGATGTTCATTTAGTAAATTATAGGGGTGTAACGATTCATCTACTACATCGATGTATCGATTTATATTCCTATGATCCAACTACATCGATAGGTACTCGGCAAGTTGTCCTTCACGGGAGACGTATATCTTTATAAAATCGATTTGAAACGCAAATATTGATTGTATCGATACTGAGGATTTGCACCTTGTATTTAAGGCCCACAAACGTTATATGAAAGTGTTTTTTAGCACTTTTATTAGTAAAGAAATGTTAAATGTTACTCCGGTTCACTCTCCAGACATGCGCCAGCTTGCCAGCTCTGCCCTCTGCACCGCGAGCATGCATCATGGCGTGCATGCGGACAAACGGTGCACTGGACTCCTTGCTCTATCACCCGGTAACGGCGTGGAGGGAGAGGGGCACCGGTTCTGCATGAGCTGCTGGCGCTGCGGTGCCGAGGAGCCGGTTGATGGAGTTTCATTTTGGGGGCATTACGTGAGAAGGCGCTATCAATCCACTTGACGAGGGCGGCTTCACCCACAGGGGCTTTCCCCGTTTTCGTCTTACAACTTTAACCCTTTCACAGTGTGTTGTCAGTTCATGAAAGGTAATTGTAACATTTTGGTCGTCTAAAAATGTTTTATTCAGTGTTCGGTTGTACTTAGCTCCACCCTCTTGTGTCACTTCTGGTTGCAAAAAAACAAGCTGGCGACTGTGAAAAACCACGATGGCGACGGCCAAAATGCTGAACTCGTAGATTGAAAATGGCAGTCCACAAACCAATGGGTGATGTCACAGTGACTCCGTCCACTTCTTATATACAGTCTATGGTTTATGTACCAAAAGTCTTGCCGCTCTGTTGGTCTTTATTGAACACGGAAAAGACACACTAGTGGTGTTCTTCCACACAAAATGTACAGAAACTGGCATACAGAGAGCATAATAACCAGACAAACAGCCAAACATTTATTTTGTTTCATCACCTGACAAAGTTGAGATTAATTAACGGCTGAGTAAATTTACTGGTAGCCTGTGAAATCAGTCACTGGCTTAAACCTTTACTTCACACAGCTTGTGAAGACACATAATTAAAATTACATGTGGCTCTTGCAATTTGAAATTTGCACGATTCTGATTAAAAAAGCAGTGACCCTGTTTTTTGAAACCCTTTATGTTGGCATTTCATTTTATTGGACACTCACTGCACAGATAGGTAGATGAAGTGTGAAAAATTACCGCTTGTAAGTCAATTTTGGATATTTTTCTGTGTGTGGTAGCTCTTCTAACACTGTTGGCATTTTACCTATATGGTAAACTTCCTTTACCATTAATCCTTGCATCCTGAAACAAAAGTTCCTATTTGGCCTCTGTGTGGCTCCTCTTATCAACACAGATTTGTCTGAAATGGTTTTGGTTCTATTTAGATCGTATCGGTCTGCGAGCTGTTTGAATGGATGAATGTATTTCAGCCTCTGTCTGACAATATTCCATCGACTTTTGGATGCGTGTCTTTCTCGTGCAGCATTATTTGAATAAACACAGATTTGACAGCTTTTGAGGTACACTAACCGTAGCAGTGCAATAAATCCATCCTTTATGAAGCTTGTCATATGCTTGTCAGTCTTATTGAGATTATGAGAGGTGTTCATTCGTTATGGTGAAATCTATGGTAATTCTAGGGGCTGTAGGTTTGCTGTGCTGTTGAAATGTGTTGGATTAAATGGGAGACAGTTGTACTTGCAGGGCTGCTGCAGCGTACGCTTTTGAATATACAGTATAGAGATGTCTAGAACGGCTCTCTCTGTCTTGCAGCTTTTCACTGTTTCTCCTCTGAAATATTTTCTCAAAATGATTTTTTTTGTGAAGATGAGACTTGGTGAGGTACAAAATTGCATGGCACAGATTTGTGCGCTTCAAGTAAGAGCAGCCTTGGTTTGAACTCCAGGGTGTTATTACAATAAAAAACAGCCTGTTCTTCAGGAACATTGGGCTCCTAGAGAATACAAAGTGACAAATGTGTTTGAAATTATGATAATGACTACTCATTTATCTCTCACACATATCCCTGAGTAATCATGTTTATCACAATTTAGAGTGTGCACAATGATTAGCAAATCTGTTATGAAACATAGGGTCACAGTGGGAGCCTTTAAATAACACAAACATTAGCACCGTGGGGTTCGTGCTGGGGTAGACGATGACACATTCTTATATTTGTAAAAACTGTCAAATCCACATGCATGCTGTACCAAGGCAGTGCACAATAGACCAGTGGATGACAGGGTTGGCTGGTAGTAATAATCAGGGGTAGGGCTGTGTATTGACAAGAATCTGGCGATACGATACGTATCATGATACAGGCGTAACCATTCAATATATTGCGATATTTTTCACATCTAATTTTAGGAAAACTGCCATAGTAAGAGACACCACCATATGTATAAAATCTGAGTAAAAAAAGTCACAATGTGAAATGGCTACTATGGGGACTAACATCATTACACATTAATACAATCGGATTCATTGGATCCACAAGAGTCTCAGCTTTCCAGTGATACCCAATTTATGTTATTCAAAGACTGTTTATGGACCACAGTATGCAGAAATAAAAAAAAAACAACATAATTTTAGAATAGGCGAAAATAACACATTTGTACTGCATGCAAAAAATGACTTGGTTTTTGCCCAAAACTGCATGTGATTATCATAAAGTGGGCATGTCTGAAATGGCGAGAGTCATGGGTAGTACCCATATTGAACCCATTTTCATTCACATATCTTGAGGTCAGAGGTCAAGGAACCCTTTTGAAAATGGTGCCAGTTTTTCCTCTTCAAAATTAAGCCCAACTTTGGAGCATTACTCAGCTTCCTTCACGATGTGCAAGTATGATATGGTTGTCACAAAGCATATGTAGCAGCCAATGTAAGTCCAACATTTACTATTTTTACTTTTCCACCAACTCCTGAGGGAAATATCTGGTTCTTTAGCTGATAAATGCTCCACTGTTTTCACCAGCTAGTCAGCTGTTTGGTGCTGAGCAGGTAGAGTACAGTGAGTTTATCAGAGCCTTTTCACTGAATATAGTTGACTGTGCTGCTGGAAAAGATGCTGATGAGAGTGGTGAGACTGAGCCAAAACAGTAAAGTTGTGGGCCAAAACAATGAGCTGAAAGAAACTCTTGATTTATGATTATGGTAGATTGATCCACTCCTCCATGCTGAGAGCTGTACAGTGTTCATTCACTGGGCAGCATCTCTTCAGTCATTTCCAGCTTCTCTGGACGTTACCTGTTATGCAAACAAAGTCTCGGGGTAATGGGCGTCTCTGGAACTGTTGAAAGGTCAGGAGGGAGGAATGAGTTTACTGATAAGAGTCATCATGCGCTCTGAGGCTGATGGGCAATGTTAGCTGCACAATCCCTGCCATTACTCATGTAGCATGAGGACCTTGGATCTGCCACCTCTGTAATTAAGTAGTTTAATGACAGCCACTTCCGACTCCACACACACACACACACACACACACACACACACACACACACACACACACACACACACGAGAGAAAGACAAGGAGACATCAAGTCCTTGTAGAGACGCCGGAGTGCTTACCTTGCTGGCCGCAAGTGTCACCATCATTATTCGTTGACACATTATTAATTTATACATTTATTTTGTTGCAAGCAGCTCAAATGTAAATATTCACCCTCCGTGAATTTATGGCAGGGTAACAAAAATGAGCACAGGCAGTATGACAGGTGCTGCTATCATGAAGCCGAACCTTCTGAACATGTGAATGATCATTTTGCTGCTGTACATAATGTTAAATTGTTTTGATGAGGAAGTAAAAACTTTAGAAAGTACAAAACATCAACAGAGAAAAAGCTTATTTCAGAGCCTCCAAGCGACGTTTTCTTTTGCTGCAATCAACAGCTCATTCATTTTACATTTGCCTGGAGGAAGTGTTCTGAAGCAAAATCGTATGGACAGATTGTCACAAGAAATCACTGAATTCTGATTGGATGTTGATGACAAATGACATTTGTAGCATGGCCAGCTTTTCTCAAGAGAAAAAAATGTGTTCACAAGCAACACAAGAGGCATTTTTGGCTTTTGGCGACTCGCCAACTCTCAACTTGGTCAGTGCCCAGCCTGATACCAAAGCACAGAGGCACCCTTTAGCGTCTGTATGAGACACACCGGGCTTTCAACTAACTCCAATGAAAACTCATCTGCGTCATTATTAGACGGTCAGAGCAACTGACCTAGTATAGAGCCTGAGAAAGTCTGCGTAGGGCAGATGGGAGGGGATGTTGGACGGGTCAAACAAACACAGGACGTACTCCCAGGAGACAGCTGTTTGTGTCCGGTGTGAAAAGTTAATGTTGACTTATTTTACCATATTTTTATGTAACTTCCGGGCTTTACTAATGCGAGATATGTCACAAGGAACAGTGTGTAGCATTTTTGGGGATCTATTGGCAGAAATGTAATATAATATTACTGTAAAAAGTGTGTTTTCTTCACCTGAAACTAAGAGTTGTTTTTTCGTTACCTTAGAATGAGCCCTTTATATCTACATACTGAGTGGGTCCTCTCTTCACGGAGCCGGGCTCCATGTTTCTACAGTAGCCCAGAACGGACAAACACTGTTAACTTTTTTCCTGCTTGGGCCGGAGTCGATAACGTTACTCGCTGTCTTAACTCTCTCGTTCACTCCACTCAGCCGTAGGGAAACAAGACACAGGACACCTCTGTTGGTCTTGAGGAGCTGCAGCATTTATTTCTGCACAAACTGCAACTTCCACTGAACATTCACTTGATATTCTCAAAGCTAAGCTAACTCTGACTTGTGCTCCATTCGCTCTCTCTTGCTTCACCACTCACTTCCCACGTATACACACACTCTACACACTGGCTCTGTTTCAAATGACTTTAACCTTTATTACATTCGTAATTCAAATACATATATACAATTTGACATCTGCATTTAGGAGCAGTGAGCTGCTGTAAAGGGCTCGGGGAGCAACTTGGGGTTCAGTGTCTCGCTCGAGGACAGTTTGACATGCGGACAGTAGGAGCCGGGGATCGAACCGCCAACCTTGTGGTTAAAGGATGACCACTCTACCCACTAAGCGACAGCTTATCTAAGCTACTCTTACAACAACTGGCGCTAAAAAGGGCCATTCGCGTTTTCATGTTGGCCACCGTAGTTCTTTTACACGCTTGGCACACAGGAGAAGTTTCAATCTGCAACCTGCTAGATGTTGTTAAATCCTACACACTGCTCCTTTAACCCAAACCACAATCTTTTCCTAAACCTAACCAAGTAGTTATGTTGCCTAAGTAAACCTAAAAACTAAGTAAACCTAAGTTGGAAGTTTATTTTGAAAAGAGACTGTATACATGTAAACTGTACGTGTCCTGTGAATGCGTAAGTTTATTCTGAAAAGACATGTCCAAAACTGATGCTAAAGGGGTAGCTAGAGCGTAATAGTTTGAAGCGTAGGACCACTGACCAAACTGCGGTATTTGAAGGGTTGGGAGTGAGGATGTGTTGGTTTTCCAATACAGTAAATACTACACGTTTCTGGCAGGTTTCTTGCAGACTTTTACAGTGTAGGCACCCTGCCTCACCTTAATCATTAAGAAATTATAGCATTTTAATGATATAAGCTTTAGGTAAAACAAGCAGTGGCACAACACCACCCCGCAAAGGCCACGTATTTAATGAGTGAGGCGATTGTTTGAGCCGTCATCTGGTACAAAAACGTGATGAGATGTGTCAGGATCTGTCTGATCCAGCTAAGCAGGTGATTGATTGGTCGATTACACCGAACGTTTGCTTTTCAGTAATCAGAACGGCACGTCAAAAATGTCTGGGAATGTTTTTACGAGTTTGGAAAAGAAGAAACAAACAAATCAATCACACTTAGGTGCTGATGTGTGCACTGCAGGTAAAGCACCAGGCTGAAGTTAGTTTCATAATCACCAGTTGGAAACATGTTTTAGAGTGTTCACCGAGTTGAGATCAGTACAAAATTTGTATTTACCAGCGGGAATTGTACCTTATATGTTGTATACTTTAATCAAGTATTGTGTTGTAGGTTGTAATGCATTCTTGTTCTGTTTCAAGACACTGAGATTCTTGCACCCCCGACAAAAAAGCAAAGACGGGACAACTGCGCTTGGAACAAGTGAGGGCTTTTTTTTTGTTGTTGTAAGAAAAGATCTCAAGCATCTGAATCAGAGGCGAAATGACTTAAGACGGATATTTTATGGTGGGTGCATCTGCTGGTGGAAGCTCTTCTCTCCTCTGTGGTGCAGTGATTAATGGACAGTATTGAAAAGAAGCCATGGGTGTAAATTTAAGCCTTCGCTTTTATGTAAACCTCAGCCTGTCAGATGTAATAAAACAGGCAGAATGGATGCTTCATCCAGCAGGCCGGGGCCAGACAGTCCAGTGATGCAGCGGTTATGGTGACGTAACAGAGATGTGAGGTCGGGAGAGCCTGGACCTCAGTGCATCGCTTACAAGCCTGCAGGACGCATGAGTCAGACCTCATGACGATGATGACCTGTTTGCCTTCATCTCGCTGCATCCCCAAAAACATCTCTAACTTCTCAGCTTCTCTCCCAGTGCTGTTTCTCTGCCACAGAAATGCAGATTTTAGAATCAAGTTACTCTTGAAACAGTGGGGAATAAATCACTTAGGTGATAGAAAGATTAAGTTTGTTAGTTTTGGAAGAACTGATGGATAGACAAGTCAGTGACTTGAATATACACATGCTTTACCTTTTTGTGAAAGACTTACCGGTAAAAGCAAATGCGCTAATGATCAGTAGATTTCTAATTTAAAAATACATAATGCATCTATGCAGGGTCACATGCATCTCTATCCACAGTCCTAAAGGAACAGTCTGTAGCATTCAGGGGGATCTATTGGCAGAAACGGAATATAATAATAATAAGTATGTTTTCCTTAGTGTATAATCACCTGAAAATAATAATTGTTGTGTTTTTATTACCTTAGAATGAGCCATTTACAGAGACTAAGAAGTCTAAAAACTTGCATGGCCATTTTCAAAGGGGTCCCTTGACCTCTGACCTCCAGATATGTGAATTAAAACAGGTTCTATTGGTACCCACAAGTCTCCCCTTTACAGACATGCCCACTTTATGATAATCACATGCAGTTTGGGGCAAGTCATAGTCAAGTCAGCACACTGACACACTGACAGCTGTTGTTGCCTGTTGGGCTGCAGTTTGCCATGTTATGATTTGAGCATATTTTTAATGTTAAATGCAGTCCCTGTGAGGGTTTCTGGACAATATTTGTCATTGTTTTGTGTTAATTGATTTCCAATAATAAATATATACAGACATTTGCATAAAGCAAGCATATTTGTCTACTCCCATGTTGATAAGAGTATTAAATACTTGACAAATCTCCCTTTAAAGTACATTTTGAACAGTTACACGATAAATCATGATTAAATATTTTAATTGATTGACAGCCCCAATTTTAATTAGACTCTGCCCGTCTCATTGATCACCATGACCTTAAAATTGGAATTATTCTCGTCTCGTTTTTTGGTCTACTTTTAACCCTCTGACAATGATGGCAGATAATCTGACTTGCATTAACATTACTGTCATTCGAAGGCCGTTGCGGGTTTCAGTTGTTAAGATAGTGGAAATACAGTGGCATCATATGAATCTTGAAATGAATCCGTTGATACCAAACATGTCATGCTAGCTTACTGGGAAAGGGGGTAAATATTGCTCCAAAGTTGGGCTGTCTTTACCGCGAGGTCCATGACAACTCAATGGAAAATGGGAGGCTGTTTGTGCCCCCCTGATGCGCGTGTGCCTAATGGCAGGCGAGCGGGTCCTCTTCACGGAACCGGCTGCCATGTTTCTATAGTAGCCCAGAACAGACAAACCAAAACACTGGTTCTAGATAGGCCCATTCACGTTTTTGCGTTGGCCGCCGTAGTTCTCCTACATGCTTGGCACACTGGAAAAGTTTCAGTTGGTTGCAATCTGCAACCTCACCGCTAGATGCCGCCAAATCCTAAACACTGCACCTTTAACAGCCCTGGTGGATCTTATTAGCATTCAGCATACACAAGCCAACAGGGTTGTTTAAATTGTGATTTCTTTGTCAGTACACTGGTTGCTTGGTATTGCATTTATCTTGTGGAGCACTCAGAAATCACAAAGTTCTAAAAGTAGCTGTGGTTACGCAGTTTAAAAATAGTTGTACCTCACCTACAACCCCACTGGCACTGACTCTCACCACACTCACTTCCTATGCTCGCTCACACACAGCCATGCAGAGAGCACGCTGTGGTGAAATGCCAGCCAGATAAGCAACATTGCCTTGCTGCTCCCCAGAGAGCAAAAAGAGGAGGAAAACACAATTACAGTAATGAGGAATTGGTGCTGTCTGCACTGCGGCCTCACAACAGCAGATAGACCTCTATGATTGCAAGGGACAGCATTTACATCAGGAAGGTGGCAGGAAGGTGGCAGGAAGGTGAGGGACCTGAGCTATACGCCACAACATTTGATTTCATATTTCTCCAGTCTCCTGATGGTCTATCATCAACGCTGTCTGTCACAGCCTCCAGGCTGCCGTTGCCTGTGATTGATTCCTGCAGCAAGCCTGACTAAAACATGACAATCACAAATATCGTTGTATGAATCACTTTGATGGGAAATGCCTGTTCAGTCATGAGTTAGCGGAAATTGGATTCTGATGTGGTGTCAAAACCTCACAGTTAAGCTCTCATACTCTCTTCAGTGCATATACAGTGTTGCTAGGGCTTTCACTTTTTCAAAAGATTAAGATTGAACGCATCATAAGTAACATGTAATAACTCTGAATCGATTTGAATGCAACACATGTAGCCAAGTCCCAAACTATGTTGTAGAATTGATACAGTTACAGTCATTCGCAGTGCCTCTGCTTACTTATCCACAATTTTTACATTTACGACATTGAATCCAAAATGCTTCTTAGGGCGGTCAAAGTTAATGCATTAACACCTCTAATTCCTTTAATGCATTAATGCAATTCGATCTTTCAGAGGTTGTAGTGGGCTCAGTTTTAAAGCTAGAGTGAACACACTGGCATCATATGAAACTAAAAAAAACTAAGGAATCCATTGGTACCAACCATGTCATACTAGCTTGTTGCGAAGGAGTTTAAATAACGCTCCAAAAGTACGCTAAATTTTGGCAAGGAAAAACTGGCATGGCCATTTTCAAAGGGGTCCCTTGACCTCTGACCTCCAGATTTGTGAATGAAAATGGGTTCTATGGGTACCCACGAGCCTCCCCTTTACAGACATGCCCACTTTATGATAATCACATGCAGTTTGGGGCAAGTCATAGTCAAGTCAGCACACTGACACACTGACAGCTGTTGTTGCCTGTTGGGCTGCAGTTTGCCATGTTATGATTCAAGCACATTTTTTTAAGCTAAATGCAGTACCTGTGAGGGTTTCTGGACAAAATTTGTCATTGTTTTGTGTTGTTAATTGATTTCCAGCAATAAAAATATACATACATTTGCAAAAAGCAGCATATTTGTTGACTCCCATGTTGATAAGAGTATTGTACAGTTTTGGTGCTTCCGTGTAGTTTGTGTTGGAACAGCGTAGCTACACGCGAGCGCACATGGGACACCGACCCGATTTATACGTGTAAGAAGTTCCAAACAGTACCTTTAAGGGATTTTGGCAGTTACGTTGGTAATTATCTTGAGCAATAGGAACTAAAACTAGAAAAATATAACCCAGTATGACCCTTTTCATTTAATATCTAAATAGAAGAGCATTATCAATTCTCTATAAACCCACTTTCTTTGAATCATTGCCTCACTAAACATATCCCCTCGGGTCCTGTATTCTGTGAATATGAGCACATAATTGTGTAGATTCTGTTTACTTCAGTGTGTTCCATGTTTTCATTTTCTACCTTCTGGCTACTCATTGTTTCTCCGTCTCATCCTCCAAATGTTTTCCCACGCCTACAGCTCTCAGGGACATCTGCCTTTGCCAGCTTCAGCGTGTTTTTATTTCCTTTATTGTTACATTTTCTCCACCCTCAGGGAACGTTAGACGAGGTATACTATCAAGAATTCATTAAAAACATTATTGGATAGGCTTTTTTAATTCTAAATAAGCATTCCAACGTCTAAACTGCAGCACATATTCAGTTATCCAGTATTTATTGACACACTGCATCTTGTGAGATTTGTGTTATGTTTTCATTTTGTTCTCAGCGGTGTCAAATCAAAAGCTTAAGGTTTACTTGTGTCAACGAGACAGTTGCACACACGCTGTGTTGTGTTTACCGTGTAGTTTGGCGGCACTAAGTTGGGGTGTTTGGGATGCTCTCCTGATCCCCTACCTCCGTCCCTCTTCGATCTGTGGAGATGTTTATGTGAGAGGGATGAGAGCAGCTTTCTGCTAAGCCGGGCTGTGTGAGTACTGCTTTCTAAGAGCTTTAGTGTAGGTGGTGTTGTTGTGGAGAAGTTTACAGCTGGGTTTGTATTTGTGTCTGGTGTATCTTAACTTTCCAAACAACATACAGTATTGACCCAGCTGTCCAGTCACAGTTGGCAGGAGAATTCATTTTATAGTCAAAACAAGAGACGCAACGAAGGACAGCGTGCTTTTGACTTTTGCAGTGTTTGCCTCAATATCCGACCCTGGATCTTTTAGTGAATGACACTAAAGATAATGAGGGGAGTCTTAGACATTACCCCAAACACCTGACAGACTTAGTAAGTACAGTAAGTTATTGAAGAAAATGTCTCACATACTTCTCTGATGTTCGCTCTTCTTTCCATCAAAGCTGTCAGAGTTAAGAATTAAAGAAGGCCAGTAAAACACATGGGAGGAAAAATGCACGCGATTCCACTGTTATCAGCTCATTAAAGGCCCGTACGTCGTACGTACACATGCCACGTTTTTTGCACCCTCAAATCCTTTGTTGTAAATGTAGACGCGCTGCAGGTGTGCTCAAATGCGGGAGCGATGCCGTTGCATCGTTTCTAGTTTCAAGGTGCAACGGCTGCGTCCTGAGATGAACATGAATGAACATGAATGAACATGAATATGCTTGGCGTTCAAGTGGTTAAGTTGTGAGAACTGCTAAGCAACGCCAATATTAACGTTACTGTCGCCGTCTAGAAGCCGCAGAGGCTAAAAATTTAGCAAGCTAGCAAGTGGGTAACATATTGCAGTAAATGCAAAGGCATAATGACAGAAGAAAAAGATCAGGTTGTTGGGGATATCAACATTTTCCTCAGACCTATTATAAAATTACAAAGAAAAACAATATATGACTAAAATTACAATATATTAACTTATTATGCACCGAAAAATGAACTTCCATGGCCTCCGCCATTTCTGACATCGCCAACAAACACGTCACAACTCGTAAAACTTTACACTTACGAGGTTGTGAAGGAAGTGCAGGGCTCCAGAGCTTTACGATCTGTCCCAAGGACTATTTTACTTGTCTCACGCTTTCCGTCCAAGAACGTCACAACATCCGGTTGAAAGGTCAGCCAAACTGACACAGAGCAGACCGTAGGGGCCTTCAACACCTACTACGTTTTAAAAGTGAAAGCGAAACTTCAAAGAAACGTGTTCTAACACGTTGTAAAGCTGAATGAAACGTTACATTTTGAACACAAACAAAACGGCTTCTTAAAGGGACGATTTGTAACTTTCAGAATTGCTTGTTAACAGCAACACCTGTGGCCGTGAAATCAACGAAAGCTAGCGTCGAGCTCGCGCTTGCTCGCTCTAAATAGACATGAACGAGCATCGCTCAACACAGTGAGGCGACACACGTCAGCTAAAACCACAATATCACTCTATATTTCAGCTGCTTGGCAGTAATGTTAGCTGACCAGACGAGGTCTCCATGAATCAATGCTGATCCTAGTGTTGGCTTTTCCTGCCTCAGCACAGGCTGAGGCAGCGGGGCTCTGCAGCGTGTCTCCCTGCTCTTTCCGACCGCAGCCGGAGAGAGCAGGGAGACACCAGCACCCGGTCGGTAACGAGACGACAACAGTTACTCGTTGCGGAGCCCCGTCACTTTACAAGACACGTAAAACCTCTGTTTGTCTGGAGGAGCTGCAGCAGTTATTTCTGCACAAACGTCCACTGTTCATTCACTAGATATTCTCAGAGCTAAACTAACTCTTCTGCAGTGTGGAGTGAGCGCGCGTTCACGCCTAGAGGTGGAGCGAGTACGCGAGAACGCGCGCGCTGTCTGAGTGAAGGCAAGCAGGCAGAGGAGACGAGACAGCGGCCACACGCGAGCACGCATAAGCGTATAAAGCACATTTATACGCTTAAAAAGTTACAAACAGTCAACAAAACCTCTTAATTAAGATTGGAAAAAGATTGTGTTTTGTGTTCCATCGACCCCGACCTCCACCCCATATAGAGTTTCATTTGGTCTATACTACAGCGCCTGACTTTTGCTTTTACTCCTGTCATAATACTACGGTCGTGTTCTTTTATTCCTTCTTTCGACGATTGACCATGTGAATAGATGATAAAACCTCCCAGTGGATAGTAGACCCCCTCTGACCCATATCTTCGAGGCTTATAACCACTGATAACGCCCATTTAATGACCTGATAACAGTTTAACCGGCTGAAAAATCCTATATACAAAGTCAGATACTTACTCTTGTATTGATAACTACTAAGTTTAAAGGACCAGTGTGTAACAATTAGGGGGATCTATTGGCAGAAAAGGAATATGGCCACTAGAGCCTACACACTGGAACTTTAAGTGTTTAGATGTTGCTAATGTATGTATTGATCGTTGTACGTTTTCATTTTTACCATGTTGGAGCCGAGGGTGAAATCCAATACACCAAACTATTTTAACACCCTGTGGAGGTGAGCTGCTTATGCAAACAGGCTTTGTGCACCAGATGTTTGCAAAGGTGTAGGTAGAAAAGCAGAATATATTTTTGTTTATATTGATCGGTCCTCCTCGGCTGCAACTGCATGTTTGTTTTCTGCAAGCTGCTTGATACCAGAGTTAATATGGAGCTGACAGGTGTGGGCAAAAATGCAAATATGAATTCTGAATACTTTTATCAACATCAACGAGTCCTCTGGGTCCTTTTTTCTGTTATCACTCAATTTATTTTCTCCTTTATATTCAGATAATACATAATTAAATCATTCATTGTGCTTTACTTCCACTTGAAAGCCTGCTATCATCAGAGATGATATCCCACTTCTCTCTTCAACACATTGTGATTAAATTTGTTTGTTTGACTAAATTACCTTCATTTCTTCTCCATTTTCTCCTTAGCTGAATAGGTAAATTAAGATAACTGGACTGGCTGATTAGCCCCACCTCCTGCTGTTAATTAGGATTAGTGCGCCCACCAGATATGTCATTGATGGTGACGATAATGATAATGGCTCTGCTGCTGACGGAAATTAGGCCTTGGCGAGTGAGACATTATTGTCTGGGGAACATGCAGCTCCAGGCTGTAATTTAATGGAATATCAATTCATGTATTGTGGAACTCAGTCCTTGATTGGAAGTAAAACGTGGTCTCATCTGTTAAAATTTAAACCTATTTTACTGTAAGCATCACTCTCAATGACTGTCATTCTCTTGTGTCAGGATGTACTCACATTGACTCCAATGTGTTTTCGTTTCAGGATTCTAGTCTGAAAAACATCCACCAACAATCAGTTGAGCCGGCCAGTTTGTGGCCAGCCCCTTCAGTAAACTGTGTCCCCAGAGCTTATTTCATTACCTCTCTGGGTTTAGATGATGATGTGACTTCCCACCTTCTATAACTTTCAAACTTTGGCTTTGCCAGATAACTGCTGAAATGAAAGCTGCTATAATGGTTGGATCTCAAATGTTTACTTGTGGATAAAGGCAAAAAATTGCCCATTTCTGGACAACTGGATGTGTTTTAGTGAAGTTATTCTCAGATAATCGTAAATTAATTACACATTTTCTATCTTTATTTACCTTAAAGGGAGATTTGTGAAGTATTTAATACTCTTATCAACATGGGAGTGGGCAAATATGCTTGCTTTATGCAAATGTATGTATATATTATTGGAAATCAATTAACAACACAAAATAATGACAAATATTGTCCAGGTACTGCATTTAGCATAAAAAATATGAAATATGCTCAAATCATAACGTGGCAAACTCAAGTCCAACAGACAACAGCAGCTGTCAGTGTGTCAGTGTGCTGACTTGACTATGACTTGCCCCAAACTGCATGTGATTATCATAAAGTGGGCATGTCTGTAAAGGGGAGACTCGTGGGTACCCATAGAACCCGTTTTCATTCACATATCTTGAGGTCAAAGGTCAAGGGACCCCTTTGAAAATGGCCGTGCCAGTTTTTCCTCACCAAAATTTAGCGTAAGTTTGGAGCGTTATTGGTTGGTACCAATGGATTCTTTAGGTTTTCTAGTTTCTATATAATGCCAGTATCTTCACTCTAGCTTTAAAACTGAGCCCACTACAACCTAAAAATTGCAAGTTGTGTTAATGCGTCAAAGAAATTTAGTGGTGTTAAAACGAATTTGCGCTAACCCGTTATTATCGCGTTAACTTTGACAGCCCTAATTTTCAGTTCACATGATATCTTGCGGAAATATTATTTATCCTTTTTCGTTTGATTTCCTACAAATGTCCAGCAACACGTGTCAATTTCTGCTTGTTACATGCATAGTCTCTCTATATTAAGCCAACAATACTACTTTTAGGTTTAGGAAAAGATCGACTTGGTTAGGTTCAGGCAACAAAACTACTAAATTAGGCTTTGGAAAAGATTATGGTTTGGCTTAAAATAACTCCAGAAGTGATATTACTTACATTAAAGTAAATCAATGTTGACTTCACAAAAGCAGGTCTCCTGGGCGAAAGTCCGGTGTTTTTTAACCATCCACCCTGACTTCCCCCCTTCGCGGCGTTCGCCACTCTTTATATTTCCTGGTTCACAATTACCAGAATTGCACAAATTGTTTTCGTGGATATACATGAATTACAGTGCATAACTTTTCATAGGTATCATACACCATTCGTAGCTGAATGGTGTATGAGACCAGCCTCGTTTTAGTGTGACACAGATGGAGGAAGTGTTGAGATTGTATTGCAACAAACAACAACAAAACTCAGGGAAGCTAAAATATGATCAAATATATCATACTGATAAAACAGAGTAGTTAAAGCCCTGCTGCTTCAGTTCAGGTTCATGCCTCAAGATGCTTTATGTTAATAGAAAAATGACGGTATGTTTTTTATATTATCTATATTCAATAAAGAGGGAATGTACCGGATGATACTAGTGTAATATATTCATGTTTGAGATGTGATTTAAACGTAGCATGCTTATTCAGATGATTGATGTCTATTTTAGAAGCAAACATGTAATGTTCTGAAAAATTAATTTCTTTCCTTGTCCTTATTTGCTTGTTTTTTCTCTTTAAATAAATCCAATGTTTCATGCATGTTGCCAACCAATCATGTGGGCCCACAAACATTTTCAATTTATTATTCAAGCTCAAGGACAGAATTGTCACAGTGGCTTAGTACTGGCATTAACCCTACAGTTAAAGGCCTGTCTGAGTTTCCATTAACCTGCACAATAGAACCGCCCCGGCTAATTTTCACAGCTCCACTTTAGCAATAATTGATATTCATGATGTGTGTTCTTGCAGCTGCCAGTTAAATTTCGTGTACACACAGGCTCAGGGGCGGTGGGTGGTTTAATCTGCTCCAGGATGTGTGTCAGATTTAAGTCAGTCAAATGCTCAAATGCAAACTATAATGTTTTCAATGTAGCGTATAAGATGTGATACACTGTATATCATACGGACAAATGAATATGCCATTAATTGGATGGCTTAGTGATGGATAGGTGTATTCATCTGCAGCTGAAGCTTGGCTACCTGTGCTTTTTGGAAAATGGAATATGTTATTTTTCCAGCATCTGTCACATACTGTATATCTGCATCTTTTTTCATAATTAATTTAGAAATGTCTTCTCTTTTTCCACAGAAACAGCTGACCAGAGGAGCATACTGTACAGCTTGGCAGCTTACAGGTAGGTCAATAATCATTTACACAAATCATTACCTGTATCACATCATGACTTCATCATACTGAAAGCGAAAGTAAATAGAAAATAGATTTAAAACTGAGGTAATGTCTCCTAACCTGCGGGAAGAAAAAAGCTGGAGTGAAAAGAAAAGAAACACATGGTGTTTTATGGCCACGCTGTGTGTGGCGAGTGCTCCGGGTCACTTCCTGTGGTGTTTCAGATGACTGTGACCGGTGTTTGTTGAGATTATTGCCTCTGCATGGAGTCAGGAACAGAGGCAGCAGCAGGCCCTTTAAACCCTGCTGTCTTCATACACACTCTGTGCTTCAGTACTGAAATTACCTTGACAAAGATGTGATACTAATAGAGGTTTGAGTGCACAGCCTCATAATTACAGACATGATCAGTTGTTAATTAGGGAGAAAACATGTCTAACCATACTGTATAGACTGTATATATAAGAAGTGGACGTAGTCAGGGTCACCCACTGGTTTGTTGACTGCCGTTTTGAAGCTTCGAGTTCGGCATTTAGGTGGTCCCCATACATCTTGGTCTTTTGCCACCAGAAGTGCCAACAATAACCCTGTGTCATATAATGACACGCAGAAAGCTTAAAATGCATTATCATGACACGCTGAATGTCCTTAAAATGGCGTGCTATTTATACGCCTGCCCATGAGATCAGGTTGAAAGAAAGGAAAACATTGTAGGCTACATGTTCTGTTTGCGATGCCAACAGAATGATGTTTACTTTGTGGTCATTAAGTAGCATAGACTGTATATAAGAAGTGGACGTAGTCATCGTGACGTCACCCATTGGTTTGTGGACTGCCGTTTTGAAGCCTCAAGTTTAGCGGTTTGGCTGGCTGTCTGTGAAAGGGTTAAAGTTGTAAGACGAAAAAACACAGACAACTCCCAGAACGAACAACGCCGTGATAACAACCTGTCAATCACAACAATTTACTAAATGAACATCATGTTGTATTGAAGAAGACTTGAAACTAGCAATTGAGACCATAAACTCATGTTTACAATGTTTACTGAGGTAATAAATCAAGTGAGAAGTAGGCTCATTTTCTCATAGACTTCTATACAATCAGACTTCTTTTAGCGACCAGAGGAGTCGCCCCCTGCTGGCTATTAGAAAGAATGCAAGTTTAAGGCACTTCAGCACTTCCGGAGTTGCCCTCTGGGTCTAACCCTCGATGCCCTGCATTTATCACACACACCGTCTCATTTCTCTCCAAATTGCCTTTTTTTAATTTAAGCCAAGAGTTTAAACACATTGAAACACAACTTTTGCCAAGATCTTTATAAAGGATGCAGTGAAGCTCCAAGCTTCTTTTGTGTTTTTTTTTCCGTCAGGTGACAGTCAATTTACAATGTGGCTGAACTCCTGCGATCCATTAACTGCATCTCATTTCTGACTTCCCCTACTTCTCTTAGTATTTCTCATTTTGGTAATTTTCAGTCCAGTATAAGAATGAATCCACTTTTCTGCTGTATTGTACCTATGGTCAGATATTTCATGAAATGTCTAAACAACATATTCTGGAGTGAAGAAGAAACATAAAGAATGAAAGAGAAGCTGTTTATTTGAGATAAGACTGTGGTGTTTGATCTGGAAATCATATTGACTTTTTAATTTATATTCTGCTGATTTTGTTATTTGTATCTGAGTTGGTATATTCTGTGTCATTCTAGCTGCAAGAAGAAACTGGGTTATGTCTATGACAAATGGGCAAGGACAGTAATCATCATAGCTGTCTTCCTCCTTCCATATTGCATCCTGTGCTGCAGCCACAGACTGTATGCAGAGCTCGGGCAACTTTTCAAGTTCCAGATTATTTCCAATACTACAGTTGAGTGCCTCTATTCTTGCGTTATCGACAGTTGTGGTACTGCAAGCCACTTCAGTAAACAAGAAAGCAATCTCTATTGGTTTCCTGTGTACTTCAGATTGAATAATTCATGACTTGGCCGACTGTCAGCCGGGTTTCAGAGTGCAAAAAACTGTACCCTGTGAAGAATGCCAAGGCTGTGTTACCTTCTCGTAGAATGCTTAACAAGGTGGATGATACCTTCAGCTGAATGTAGGATCTGCCTCCATCACCACTGACCACACAGGAAATCACACCTCACCCAGAGCCATTAAATATCATTGTGGCATTTTAATGAATCTGTGAGTGATGCAGCTGAATATTTCAATGAATTAAGAACCTTATGCCTCAGGCTCAGGCCTCTGCTCGAAGATGACGTGCACAAAATGTGAGTGTATCTCTGCTACTACAAGGTCTATTTGAATAATCTTGGTATCAAAATAAAGGTAACACATTTTTGCAGATGTGTAAGCATGAGTATATAATTTGCTGGGTATATGTAAATGAAGATGGAACACAGCATAAATGAAAGATTTAATTTCCACCTGACAAAACTGAAATTTTTTAGAGTGAGTATCCGTTTGGATTGATGCAGTTACAGCCTCAAACCACTAGCAAACCATGCCACAACATCTGAACATTACCTGTGCACAAGCTGATGCTAATAAAGTGAAGCAGAGCAAAGTTGGAGAGGTTTTAGTAGAGGCATGTTAAGGCAGAATCTTCAAATCTGTTCCATTTGAAATTTTCTCAGGTAACTGTAAAGCTTAATAATTTAATTTGAATTTCACTATAGGTAATTAATTCCATCTAAATACAACTGTTTTTGGCTTTGTTTTGAAAAATCATGTTCCCATTCAAAGGAAACCATTACCCATTAGTCTATTTAACTAATGCCTTTTGGATTTGGACTTTTGGAGTGCAGTACCACAATTCATCCACCAGATAGAGACTTATGCTGCGTTCCAAACTAATCGGAGGTCGGAATTTTCCCAGTTAATATTGTTTCAGGTGTAAGGCGCCAAACATAAACAAAAAACATTGGGCCATTTTTAAAGTTTTCCCAAATAACTTAAAGGGACTATTTGTAACTTTCAGAAATGCTTGTTAACAGCAACAACTGTGGCCGTTAATTCAACGAAAGTCAGCGTCGGGCTCGCGCTTGCTCGCTCTAAATAGACATGAACGAGCATCGCTCAAAACAGTGAGGCGACACACGTCAGCTAAAACCACAATATCACTCTATATTTCACCTGCTTGGCAGTAATGTTAGCTGACCAGACGAAGGGCTCTCCATGAATCACTGCTGATCCTAGTGTTGGCTTTTCCAGCTTCAGCCCCGCTGAAGCAGGAAGAGAAACGTTATCGTCTCCGACCGCAGTCGGAGTGAACAGGGGAGACACCGGCACCCGGTCGGAGACGATAACGTTTCTCGCTGCGGAGCCCCGTCACTTCACAAGACACGGGAAACCTCTGTTGGTCTGGAGGAGCTGCAGCAGTTATTTCTGCACAAACGTCCACTGTACATTCACTAGATATTCTCAGAGCTAAACTAACTCTCCTGCAGTGTGTAGTGAACGTGAGGTGGAGCGAGAATGAGCGCGTTGTGTGAGTGAAGACAAGCAGGCAGCAGAGCGGTCTGAACAACATAGCCACACGCGAGCGCGCATATGCGAGCACGCATTCGACACCGACCCGGTAGATTTATACCTGTAAAAAGTTACATACAGTCCCTTTAAGTGAAGATAAGATAACTTTCAGAGATTGTTTACCGTAACCAGCTACCTAATAACATTAGTGACATATTTTGACATCAGTTTCCATGCGGAACAGGTTTTCTACATGATACTATGTATTATTTCAATTAAAATGTATATGTGAAATATACTTGACATTGCCTTTTAGTTGATGGCTTTTAGTTTTTCTTTTAATGGTTCCATTGTTGTATGACGTCAGACAATTGCTTCTTCGTGAAGTCGGGGTAGATGGATTTGCCCCGAGTTTACAAGTAGGAACTCTGACTTTGAGTGGCGTTATATTGTACTTATTCTAGTAGGATGTCGGAATTCTTCCTGACAGACTCACCTGAAGCCTAATTTCACAACCTAGAGAGACCAAAGAGACCATCATATTCTGACAGACAATATGAATCTATACCTTTACTGGCCGTAAGACACTTCAGAGTACAGTGTGACTGCAATAGTGCTTTCAAAATTCTCTTTCAAATGTCTCTGGATCATTTTTGAGTTGATTGTTATGCCCTCGAACTCAACCTTTGATCACAAAACAGCAAAGGTGAGACATAATTTATGCTGATGGCTGTATAACGTGAAGTTTATTTTTTTCTCTTCTTCAGCTGCTGGTTCGGTGAGTTTTAGTCATGCTAGAGTGATAACACTCATACCGTTGGAGTCTCAGCTTTCATAATAACATATCGTTTGTGTGGGTTGCATGAAGTAGCAAAATCGCTAGCACCACTATGCGTACATGCATTTGCCATGTTTTTACTGTGTGCTAATGTAGTTGCTTGGTGTTGGAATTGTGTTTCATTTAGGTAAAAGTTGTTTTCATGAGTTTTAAGCCGAGCTTCTTCCCATTATGTGGGTATGCATGATGAATATGTTGCTATATGTTTAACATGGCCTTATCTGGTGTTTGTTGTCATGTGCGCAGTTGCCCCCGGTACCTGGATGCTCAGGTTCAATTAGGTGTTGCAGTTAAAAGTTTTGCCATTGTGCTATTTGAACAAACACAGATACAGTTCCCTTGGGGCTGAACGATATACCAATTGTGTATATCTTAGTTTTTCTCTTGTATTTACTCATACAGTATCATATATTTCATATCCTATATCATTGTCTTTTCATTTTCCATACATAAATTGTCTGAATCTTATATAATAAAATAGAGAATTGCTAAATCAGTTAGTTACTTCTAAGCAGACATTTAACCAACCTGTGAGTCAACAGTCGAGCTCAGATATCTGAAACCTCTAACCAGCCATACTCTCATTAATAAGGACAAACATCAAAGTGAGTCAACATGGGAAAATAAATCTCATGTGCCGATGTATTAATCATTAAATCAATGTCAATGTCAAAACCAATGTGACAATTTGCTGAGATATAGAGTTGAGGTGGTATCAAGCACCCTGCCTTGTCAACAAAACATCATTGTGTTTTGAACAAACATTATGGCATTATGTTATAGAAAGAAATTAAAATATCATGCAGAACATTAGCAGACATGATGACACAAATCTCAGTTGGTTTGCTATGTATTCAGCTTTTCTGAAAAACACTTTCAGAAGTGACAGATTTGTCCCTGACATTTATGCCAAGTGAGTTTTATTGACTCATTTTCCATACTGACTTGACTAATGACTGATTTATACATTGTTGGTTGATTCTGCAGAGAAAGCAGCTATTTCACGCTCCATGAATTCCCCTCGAGAGCGCCTGTGTGCAGGGTTATGACGATACAGTTGATCCAACATCTCCTTTGTTTTTATATCTAATTAGCTGGCTGGTAGTTGTGTTCCTCCCTCTCCTCGGTGTCCACTTTTGTCCGGTGATAAGTCAGCTCTGTCTGACCTCAGCCTTGAGGAAGTCAAGTCCTCTGAACCTTGGGTCAAAGAATGATGTCGTAAGCAGTAGTAGCGGAGTGTTAAGCTAGAAGCTTGAAATGACGGATGAGCCTGTCAGGAAGGGCGTGTTTTGTGTTCAGGGTCACATTCATTGCCTGTATTTTACAGATACTCTGGAATCCCAGTTACAGTAGGCAACACAGCTAAATCTGACACCAGCTCAGTCTTTTCACTGTGCAGAAGATGCTGTTCCGTTCAGTGGCTGCGTCCTGTTCATCATTTCCCATTGAACGGTGGTTGCCTGTTCACTTTTTGTAAATGTCTCTCAGAAAGTCTTGTTGCAGACTTTTGGAGGCTACTCCAAACTGTGCTCAGTGTGTGTGTCCCTCAGCTCAATGAAAACACACTCCTTGACTTGCAGCTCTTTTTGGCCAACACATTTTGGCTGCATTATTCTTAACATACAGTATGCTACTGGCTTAAAGAGGACCTATTATGCTTATTTTCAGGTTCAAACTTGTATTTGGGGTTTCTACTAGAACGTGTTTACATGCTTTAATGTTCAAAAAACACTTTACTTTCTCATAATGGCTGTGCTGCAGCACCTCTTTTCACCCTCTGTCTGAAACGCTCTGTTTGAGCTCCTGCCTGAGTCTGCTCTGATTGGTCAGCTGTCCCTCTGTTGTGACTGGTCAACCAAACCAAACTCTTCAGATTCCACTCCAGCTCCGCTCGAACTAGCCGCTAGGCAATATGTGTTGATTGGTGACATCATCACGTTTCGGAAGAAAAGGCTGGACTTCAAGCGAGGCGTTTCAGGCAGTTCAGGAGCAGTGTTTCTGTGGGGGGTAGTAAATTCCTTTGGAGTGGACTTTGGGCTTTGTAACTTTGCAGACCTTTTAAATGCACAAAAAACTGTATGACACACTAAAGGAAAGGGGAAAAGGCACATATGCATTAAAGGTTCTCTTTAAAACTTGTCTTCAGCAAATTTGCTATTTATTTTGTCATGATGTACTATTTCTATTTCCTTCATTCATTATTTTCAACAGTTTCTCTCTACAGAGCAGCTGGTAGTCAAGGACAATAGTTGGGATCAGTTTATTGAATAATGACTCTCTCTTGACGCTATTAATTTGTAAGCCATTCACATACTTTAGCAAACACAATTTTGTCTATGATGCATTACGATGTGAGTTTTGTGTGCCCGACAATGGAGTTGGCTTCTGAGTGATCTAATAACACTGTAATACTAAAAAAAAAGTTCAGGTTAGAGCAGTGGCTGTTCTTCTTTATATGAAAAAATGATAATATTCATTTGCATGATCCTGTTTCAATCAATCTAAAATAAAATCACAATAGCTAGAGCATTCATTATTTTTGCAGTGGAAAGCTAAGGCTTCTGTCTTTTGCTTCAACACGTTGTACGCTCATGACGACGTCATTAATGTTACGTTGTATGTGGAACGTAACGGAAAAAACGCCTTTGCACTTGATCTGCTCAAACAAATGGGCAGATCTCAAAAACCAAAAAAAATGTGCATAATTCAAATAAGTTATGCAGAAATACTTTGTTCATGTTTCTACATTTAGAAATCTTTTGGATTTTTTTTTTATCAGTTTTGTGTCTGTATTTAGTAACATTTTATGAAAAAACATCAGATTTTTGTATTTCTTTAATATATAACACAATTTCAATACTTTTGTCAGTTATAATGTTTTATTGCCTTACATAACGTTTTAGTTTAGGTCGTACAGATTTTAGGGTTATGAAGCATTTGAAGATACTCCAAGAAATTACATGCACAATAAGTAACAAGACTCGGTCAAAACCGAGTATATGTTTGGACCGTGTATGGTCAGTCTGTGAATTTGTGGCTAAATTGTTACGCAAATAGTCAGTGGTCATCTCTATAATGTTAAATCCAACGGTACATGTCCATCAGGTCCTGCGAAGACACTAGGGGACGCGCTGCTTCCCTCAACTGGCCATTCAAGCGGTGACGTACCCGATCGTGGAATGCACCTGATTGGTTGCTGGTTTTCTGCTCGCCGTTTCAAAACAGGAAACAACATGACGGCCTGCTCGTAAATAACCTTTTTATTCCATCTAAACAATCCACCAAAATCTACTTCTGAAAACATTTTAAGCAAGAAATAGGCTATGCCACTGCTGAATCTTGTTTCATTTTTGAACTAGATTGTCGAGTTTCACAGCTTGGTCCAAGTTTCATGAGCCGGACGCATCGCGCTGGATGGGACCATTTGCATAAAGGACTTTTCCTACCTTTTCCTTTTGAAAGAGCAATGGCCAACGAGGAAACTCCCAAACTTGGCCGACCAAATGTGTAACTCACTGAATCACTGAGTCACTCACTCAGTGACAGACTTTTGCGTTTGTAGGGCTGGCCCTCCGTGGTCCAGCCAAAAATACCAATGTAAGCACTGGCGGACCATTTCTATTGCAGAGTTCAAAAGGTTACAGCATGGACAGCGGCAAACATATTGAATCACATCCTTTCCCACAGTACCTGGACTTGTGTTCCTGACAGACTCACCTGAGGCCTAATTTCACAACCTAGAGAGACCAAAGAGACCATCGTATTCGATATTCAGCTGACAGACAATATGAATCTATACCTTTACTGGCTGTAAGACACTTCACAGTACAGTGTGACTGCAATGGTGCTTTCAAAATGTCAAGGATAACTATAAAGAAGTGAAATCTTGCTTTCACCCTAATCTGGGATCATTCGCTCCTAAGTAGCTTGCCGGATGACTCTCTTCAGTGCATACAATGAACAAGTCATTATATTTCCCATCCGCGCTGCGGTGCTCTCCGTGTGATAACTAATGTGTGCAGCAAGCAGTGAAATAGCTGCGGGACGTGTTTTTCTGAAGTGCAGTCTGGTTGTTAGAGACTGTGGCTGTGCTGTGACTCAGCAAAGGTTGATTAGAAATGTCCCGGCAAGATGAAATGTCTGTGTTTCACTTTTATCTCATCATTGCCATTGATTGTATCTAATCGTTCACGCAGACCTCCTATCGCCCACGTCTTATTATTCACACAAACAGACTTTCACATACACTGCACCTGCTTGCTCTGAATTAAATGTCTATATTCAGTTTTTCTTCTGAATGATAAGCAATAATCTTTACAATCACTTAATACACCACTGGTATTTGATTATTACACCATGTCAGTCGTACAATTGTCAAAAAAGCTAACTGTTGCACACGCTACACTATGCAGCTGGATTTTTCAGTCTTTCAGTGAAAAGCAATTATGGCAAACCCCCCAAAAAAATGTTTCATTCAGCCGTAAGCTGTCTCATTTTAACCAAAAATGTGTCGATTTAGCCCACGACAATAAAACTCCACTTCTCCCAGACTGTTTAATAAAGCCTTATGGTGGTGAATGGATATATGGATCGTATTGCCTGTCGGCCTACAGGGGCCCCTCATGACTCTGAGCTAAACTCATCACAAGTGCTATGGCTTCTCTGAGGAATTATTGCCCGCTCCAAAATCACCCTCTCATTTTAGTTTCTTGTATTACCTTTCAGTGCCTTCCTGATCGGCAGGTTGCAGAACCTTGCATCATCACGAGGCAGAATCAGCAAATAAAAAGAAATTAAAAAATAGATGTAGTTATCCCTACTGAGGAAAGTGATAGTTATCATTTCAACACAGCAACTCTCCCACTTCTAAGAAGAACTGGAATCGGAAGATTTAAAGTTGGGTTAGGCAGGTTGGAGCAAATATGATTTAAAAAAAAAGGGATTTTTATAATGTCTCTATGCTGACAGTAGTACATGAGACGGGTAATCTGGAAAAAAAAATCATGTTCCCCTGTGTCCTCCGGTGCTCCTAATGGTATCTGCAAGATTTAACAGACCGGAGGAAAACAACCAATCAGAGCCTAGCTGGAGCCTGCCGTCTCTAAGCAGCTGTCAATCACTCACAAACTCCTATCAATCGTCAAACTAGGCAGCGCTGATCAAATAGTAACCAATATTCTGTTAATGTAGTGCCTAATTCTCGCATAAAATGTTTTCAGAAACATCTTGTAGTGTACTGTTTAGCTGTAAAATGACAAAGTTTGTGACGTGGCCGCCATGTTGAGATCAGTTGAGAAAATCCCAAGCACTGCCCACCATCCAAAGGAAACTTCCTTTACAGCTAAACAGTGCACTACAAGATGTTTCTGAAAACATTTGAGGCAAGAAATAGGCATTACAGTAACAGAATATTGATTCATATTTGATCAGCGCTGCCTAGTTTGACCGTTTGATCGGAGTTTGCGAGTGATTGACAGCTGCCTCCGGTGAATGAACAGCCAATAGGAACACTTCTCTCTCTGAAATGACCTGTGATTAGTCAAAGTCTCCTGTCACAGGCTAGATTCTCTAAAGCCTGACAACAGAGCCATGAGGAGGTGCAGAAGTCTAGTTTTCTCTCAGAACACTTGAATTACAATATGCTGAAAGGTTATTATGGAATTTTTGCCCAATGATGCCAAAAATATTCAGCCTACTGCCGCCTTATTATTGGGAAGTAGGGTATGAATAAGTCCTTCCTCTGGACATCCAAGGAGGTATCTCTCCTGCTGAAGTGTCCTTGAACAAGACACTGAATCTGTATTAGTAGTCACCTACAGACTTGAATTTGTGATCAAAGTCAAACTTGTGATATGCAGCCTCATACTGTACAGTACATAAATGCTCAATTACAATTTGAATGGAGGGTGGAACATTTTCTAATGAAACATACTGCCTTTAAGCAAGCAAATACTAATGATATAAATCTACCCTGTAATAATAATAATCACAATGTGTTCTGGGTAAGATAAGTGTCTAATAATTCTTGACCAGCTCTCTCTTACTCAATGTGTCTCTCTCTCACTAGGTATTTATTTGAGCTTCCAGAATAATATATTAGTTTTAAATGGCAGCGCTGATTCCCTGGAGAGTCTGTACCAAGGTGACTTTCATGAGAACAAGTTAAAACAAATATTGAAGCTAGTTTGCTGAATCACAGACATGTACAGTGAGAGGAAAGAAGAGTTCTCTGTGGGGAGCATGAAACCATTATTATTATTATTAGTCATGATTTCTGTTTTGTCTTTATTGGAGTGAGTTCTCTGACAAGCTGAGATCTAACTGTATTTAATCCGATGCAGTTTGAGGTCATAGTTTGTATCTTCAGGCAGCCTGGTTGCATGAAAAGGCATATGAATGGTATGATAAGAACACCCTTCTTGCTTTAGGCATGTCATTTTCACGCCATGAAGTCTGTAGTGCCTGCAATGTAAATGCATCTGTGTGAATATGCTACGCTCAGAGCTAGTGACTAGAATGAAAAGTGAGAAAGACCGCTTAAAGCGGACGGGAGGGGACGTGGATTGGTCCAACAAACACAGTGACGTAGTGATGACGTTGAATGCCCCAAAACGACATAAGTGATAAAACCCTCTAGCGATCACAGTAATTGTGATGGGGGCAAAGGAGGATGTCTGGTGACTTAGTGTGACAAAGTCTGTGTAGGGAGGAAGTCGGGATGGATGGGTCAACAAGACATTGGACTTTAACACAGAAGACTGCTGTCCGTTTCCAACGAGAGTCAATGTTTTTTTGTCTTTTTTAACATGACACGTGTTTATCATTGTCCCCATAAGGATGAAGGTCCCCTAAACATGAAAGATAGGTTCACAAAGTCTGTCTTTAAACAATAGTCAGATGCCTGTATGAACATTGAAGCAGGTTTTGCTATAATAATTCCTTGTTTTCATACTGGCTACAAAAAGATCTCTTCATAATGCTCTTTCAATAAAAAATCCACAATCCTTGTTCTCTGCAAAAATGTATTTATCTGAAGTTTATAGGAGCCTTTAGCAGTCTGAGTCAGTCACATCAAATGGATATCTATTTGTGTTTCTACTGACTTTGTTTCTGTGCTGAGCTGCAGTGCGGGGATACAAACAAAAAGAAGGAATTGTGTACTAAAAAGTCTCTCAGTTGTCAGACGGAGGATGTTGCCAAGTGGGAGCTGGTACGGTGAAAAAAGCAGTGGTCCACTCCTAAGACAGATCCTTGGGGTACCCCACAGGAAAGGATATGACAATCAGAGAAAGAGATGTTGTAAATAGCAATGTGCATCATACCAAGTATGAATGTTTCCATGTGAGCGTTTGTTTTAGTGCTCGATAGCAAGCTGCCACAAATAATCTCAAAGCTCACTTGCATACTGATGCTCTGGGGGATGTGCTATATAGACCATGTGTGTTCGCATATACTGCTATAATTTATCTCGTTGCATGTAATTGCCTATAGAGAAGTATTCCAGAAACAATCCAGGGGCCCAGTCTCCAAGGACACATTGAATTTAAATTGAATCTAATCCTGCATTTCTCCTCCCCTTGTCTTTGGTGTGACCTTGTGTTGCCCATCATCCATCATTCAAAAGCACAGACATCCTGAGCAGGCTTTGGTTCCGGTCTGAAAGGTCGGATAAAGAGGGGGGTTTTGTCCCTGACTTGAATACTGGATAGAAGAAATAGACCTAGACCTCTTCCTCTCTCCAGCAGGTGTGCATTCATGGACTGCTACCATCAGAGCTGCAGAGTTTGAATGCTATATCTGAACAGAAACTGATAAAGCAGCACTGAGGGTAGAATTGGGTTTGAGTGTTGCTAAGGGCTGAAAAATTGTATATTTCTTTATCATACAGTGTCCAGATGGACATGTGAGTTTTTTCTGTACCAGCTGGCCCTAGGCTGGCTGTTGTTAGAAACGAACTGAAGCACTGAAACACTTTGTGAGTGTTGAAATTTGATAAGGATGCTTTTTACCCCCTTATTTATTAAGAAAAATCACATTTCCTTGTGCAATAAAATCAATTTCATGTGTAAAATGTATAATAGGGCTGTCAAAGTTAACGTAATAATAACACGTTAATGCAAATTCGTTTAACGCCACAAATTTCTTTCATGCAACGAGGTTTGCGGGCTCAGTTTTAAAGCTAAAAAGAACTGGCATCATATGAAACTAGAGAACCTAAGGAATCTGTTAGTTCAAAGGGGTCCCTTGACCTCTGACCTCCAGATATGTGAATGTATATGGGTTCTATGGGTACCCACGAGTCTCCCCTTTACAGACATGCCCACTTTATGATAATCACATGCAGTTTGGGGCAAGTCATAGTCAAGTCAGCACACTGACACACTGACAGCTGTTGTTCCCTGTTGGGCTGCAGTTTGTCATGTTATGATTTGAGCATATTTGTTATGCTAAATGCAGTACCTGTGAGGGTTTCTGGACAATATTTGTCATTGTTTTGTGTTTTTAAATGATTTCCAATAATAAATATATACACAAATTTGCATAAAGCACTCCACTCCCACATTGATAAGAGTATTAAATACTTGACAAATCTCCCTTTTAAAGTACATTTTGAAGAGATGAAAACTGTGTGATTAATTTGCGATTAATCACGATTAAATATTTTTAGCAATTGACAGCCCTAATTTTTACACAAAAGAGTTACATCATGCTCAGTTGTTTTCCCTATAGTCAATTCGAAACTGACATTTGAAGCTTTTTATCCAATTTCTAAACCCGATTGATATATAATATTTCCATTATAGGTGCCATTTTTCTAATACTCCGATGTTCTGTAGAAATAAATTCAGTGATGTCATGATCCTGTCAGAGCTGCAACTCCTGCGAGTTTGATTTACAAACCTCTTGTTGATAAACGTCGTCATAGAGAGCGTGTCACAGCAAGTCGCCTCCTCGTAGGAACAAGCTTAACAATTCCCTGCTGGAGTCCGGGTGCCCTCAAAGGGTCAGGGCCACAGCAGGGATTGGACACTGCCGGTGTAGTCGGATTTGGTGAAATGCCACAGTGGTAACAAAGGCAAATGAAAGAGCTGTTTTGCCCTTTGATGCCGCAACTGAAGTCGAGGGTTACTGCCAAGAAGCGTAGAGCGCGGTCTGAACACAGAGATCACACTGCACACTGGGACTCTGGGACTCTGTGTCACGAAGCACATTCCCTCACCTAGAGCAGCTGCTTCACTCGGGCGAATCTAAGGGTTGTAATTTGTGCAAAATACTGTGGTTATGTGGAAAAAGCGTGCACATGTTCATGCGCACATTTGTTAAGAGCATGGGTGTGTGTATGTTTGTGAGTGATCCATTTATAGTGTCCCAGTTTAAACTAATTCAAATGCATTCACCAAATGGCAGACAGACACAGTTAGCACTTAGCTGGCAAACATAGTGGAGCATTTAGCAGCTAAAGAGCCTGATATTTCCCTCAGGGGTTAGTGGAGACCGAGTTAAAAGGAGAGGGAATATTGAATTTACATCCGTCAGGTGGACACAAACACGTCTTCCTTCCAGTGGATGCTAATGTTGCTCCGTATCTGCAGGATGTTTACATAGGCAACTGCTTGCTAACAAGTTTAAGACATTTAGCAAAGACAATTTTAAAATTGGCTTTCGGGAAGGTTAAAGTTGCTATATATCCAGATGAACGTATGACAAGAATTGCCTCTGATTGGCCACAGGACATATCATTTGAACCAACCCGTGCCTCAAGTTTATCTAATATGAATTAAATGATCTGATATTGCCATGCCTGTGAGGACGCAGCTCTGAAACTCATTCAATAAACTCCCTTCTAATTAAATTGCCATCATTTGCAAAACAAAACGGAGCAATTATCTATTGTCGTATATTGGAAAACTAAATCGAGAAAGCTTAATAACCTGGGATTATTCTCAGATAAAATTGCTATCATTTATTGTGGCTTCAACATTACATGAAATGGAACAAATTATGTTTTGTGCATGATTTCATAGATATATTCCTGTAATTTATCACATCACATAACATAGGAAATTATGGATCTTGACTGGATTTTAAAATAAAGTCCAGTGGGTTTGAACAATGCTGCACCATGCAATTTAAATGTGCAGTTGTAGTGAACAGTGAATCCTTTATTAGATGTTTCTACTGCTGCTGTCCATGGTGCTGAAAGCAGTTCAGTGTCCTGTGCTGTTGGGAGACGTGCTGGAGCAAGAGGAAGCGCAAGGTGCTCCTAATGGCGGACGAGGCTGCGAAATTTAAAGACAAAGCACAATGGAGAACGGCGCGCTCAGAGCGCAGCAAAAAGAATCCTAACTGCCGCGGGAAAGACGTAGTAGCTGTCTTATTACCACTCAGAAGCCCGGCAGGCAAACTCAGGTTCGTTGGCCATGCACCTGTCTTTTAACTGATAAAATACAGCTACCGATCTTACCCGTGGTGGCAGAAACTAACACAAAGAGAAAACCCACAGCGTGGGGCACACAGTCAACGACAGTAAACAAAGCAAACAGCAAGCAAGCAAGCGGACTCAGTCCGTAAATTCAACACAATAACAGCACATGAACTTATTGTAACACATGATTAAACTAGTCTCTGCCCAGACACAAGCCTCTTACTTGGGAACGCTCTTTGATGTGATTACGGTGTGTTTCGTCCGTTGATTGGTCTGGCGGTGTTCTGCAAGCTCGGGCAATAACGTGCCGTTATCACGCTCGTCAGCGAGTGAACGGCAGGGCCGATTCTCCGTGTGGCAGCGGAGGAATACAGCCAGTCGACTCAGTTGAAGGAAAAGGCGGTCGTCTTTCCTTCGTGAAGAACGGGGTTCGTTTCTTCCTTCAGGTAAATGAGATCACTGATTGTGCAGAGATCTTGGATCCAAACTGTTCGGTGAACACAAAACGGTAACTTAACTCGTCCAGCACAACAGAGAGAAAAATGCTTGCGCGGCCATCGCATTCTCACTCCCAACTTGTCAAATGCCGCCGCTTGGTCAGTGCCCCCTCGGCAGTGGAGACCGACACACGGGGTACCTCTCTTGCGTTACTTTTGGACGGACCAGGGACGGCTTCTCAATATATGTTCGTTACATGCATAGTGTCCTTTCAAAATAAACTTCTGTTTTCACAGGAAGTTAGGTTTAGGAAACACAACCAATTAGTCAGGGTTAGGAAACAGTTGTGGTTGAGGTTAACCTCACTGACTATTGGCTCACGTGACTCACAGGACAGACGAGACCAACGAGTCTAAAGACTGACATGACAAAATAAGTCAAGTTTTAGTTCCACATGGGACATCAACACCTGCATCCTGGTTGAAAGTCTTGTGTTTGCTTGACCCATCCACCACCCCTCCCACCAAACGGCGGTATTTGACGAGTTGGGAGTGAGACTGGGTTGGGCGCGGCTGCCCACACTACGTAAACAAAGCACAGAGAAGCTCTGATTACAACACACACAGAGGTAGAGTGACTTCATGCTCTGCTCAGGTAGACATTACTCCTCTATATCTTTACATAGACAATAGTTGTTTGCTGCTATATTAATGTTCTGGATATTGAATTTAGCACCTTTAACTTGTATAAGGAAAAACCAACAACAAAGAAAAAACTAACCCACAACTCTTTTGATATACAGTTTTTCAAAAGTACAAAGTAACTAAATGCTCAGTCTCTCAAGTCTGTTATAAAATCACATGACAATTTGTTGAGAGGGTGATTGGTTGCTGTTATAGTAACGTTCCTGTTCTCCATGCTGGCCCCCAAAGTGATCCCTTTCAAAGTGACTCAAATAGAAGAGATGAGGGACGCCTGCAGTCCACATTCATCCAATCTAAAGTTCACCTGAAGCTAATATCAGTCTTCCACAGTCTGAGGTTAGCAAATTCCCTTACGTTTTAGTCACAGTAGGAAAGGATCACTTTGGTGCCGGTATGGAGAGGAGGGATGATTAACTCCAATAACTCTTTTAAAGTACAGACTCTTAATTAATCGCTTAATCATCTGGCCTAAATTATCTCACATAGGGAAAATAAGAAAATCCTCATATTGGAGAATTGTTGGCATTTTTACTGGAAAAATTACTTAATTTATTCCGATCATTTTCTTGCAAAATTTAACGCGATAATAACGCCATGACGCAAATTCGTTTTAATGCCACTAATTTATTTAAAGCATTAACGCAATTGATCTTCCTGAAGTTGTAGCGGGCTCAGTTTTAAAGCTGGTCATACTAGCTTGTCACAAAGAAGGCTAAATAACGCTCTTGATTTACTGTGGAAAATCATGCAATTAATCATGATTCAATATTATTATTATTATCATTATTCATAAAAATCTCCATCATTGAAAGAATGACCATACATTATTTACATACTGGTTCCTAAAGGCATAAAATGCTTTTCTTAAACTCTATTTACATTATTTTAAGAGCTCTGTATTTTGGAAACCTGAGGATGATATGATTGCATGATCTCTCTCTCTTTCTCTCTCTGATACATAAATGTCATTATACTGTAAAGTGACAGGTCATTTGCATAGTACCAGTCCCCAATTAAGTGTTACATCCACAGATGCCAAGAAGAGAGGAAATAAACAAACATCTCTTGTCTGACGGACATTTTTGCATTAAAAACCTCCTTTTTATCTTCACAGCCACATCACAGCGTACGTCTCTGTCTCATCTTTCTTGAAGTGCAAGAACTTCTAATCAGATGGCTCCGCAGAGCCAGAGCAGGTCAGGTTGAGGTTGTTGACAGTGGACACAGGCCCTGAGGTCTGAATGAAAGATTATTTTGATGAGGCTGCATGATTAGAAATCTCTCCCTGCCTCCTCTCGGTCCCCGTCTCGCTTTTCTCATGTGGATAAATCAAAGTCAGCCCCTAACCGAGTCTCTGTTGCTCCTCTGTCTGCAAAGTCATTAATCCAAGGAGGAGGCCCACGGGGGCTCTCTCCTCCTTGCTTGACTCAATAGTTACATGAAAAATAAGCTTGGTTTCTCTCTCCCTCTTCTCTCCTCTACTCGCGGCATCTTCTTCTTTTATTTGTTCTAATGGGCTCCTGCTCTTAGTTTTCACCCCGGAGGATGAGTTCCGTGTCCTGCTGGGGTCTTTCACTGGGATTGTGTGAGCGTAGCGGCGCAGTAAAATTGCTATGCCGTGCTCTCTCTCTACATCGCTCTAGGGAAACATTCACAGCATCTCCCACTCTGTTGGTGTAATTTGTGTCTTCATATTCCTTCTTTTGTCTCCTCTCCAGCGCGCTCGTAAACGGGGCGTACATACACAGATAAAGTAGACATAAAGGCAACTGGATCCTGTCATGCCTAATCACGCTATATATATCCACACCCCTGTCGCCAGCCTCAGACACACACCCTCTTTCTTTTCTCTCTCTATCTCCCTAATTTTTTTTTTCTGTGACGCCCCCACCTCCCTCCTCTGTTATCATGGCCTAGAGAGGAGTTGTGAAATTCATGACATTCAGATCTAGAGGGGCTCGACTATGGAGGACAAGAATAGTCTCCAGAGTTCCTGCTGGAATCTGTCTGTCTTTGATGAGCGAGTTATACAATGTCAGCACCCCCCAATAATCTAGCTCTTGCAATTTGTGGCAGAAAGAGAGAATCTCATTTGTTGCATTTGGTTACGGAACAGTGGCCGCCTCTGCCAAGCCCGTTTCTGCTCCGCAAACCTACTGACCAGTAACGTGTGCACATCCTGAAATGGAATAATGGACAGTGTCATGAAGGTAAAAGGAAGATAAAATCTTAATGCTTTGTTCCTGAGCGAGTGGGTCTCTCTGCCTCTCCCGCTCTCTTCTCTCTGCTGTGAAACGCATCATAGGCGGTAGACTCTGTTGCTTGAAAGGCAGCGGAGTCTATCTGCTTAAAATTCAAAGTTGTCTGTGTCAAGCAGAGCTCTCAAACAGCCCCTGAGACACTCAGCTGCAGCTTGAGAGGATGAAAAGTAGTTCCCCTGGCTGACAGCGAGGGGTAGTGTTGCTCCGAGACAACTTCATTAGTCGTTTGGCTTCCTCTTTCCTGTTTGCCATTCTTACATAAAACCCTGAGTGATTATTCAGCTTCATAGGGAGTGGTGGATACTTGTGCTTTAGAAATTTGGAGGTTGCTCTGTAACAGCCTTCAAAATGCAACTGATGAAAGTCATTGCTTCAAAATGAAACTGCTGATTTTGTAATGCTTGCCTTTGACTTCTTTAAGGGTTGTAAAAAATATCAGCAAAATATTAGTGGTGCTGTTTGGAGCAAAGCAAAAATGCACACAGAAAGTTGGACAAAACCCGAAATGAAAACATGATTGCGGGCTTTTCAGGCCACTGTTGTCCCTGCGATCTTGTCAGAGGTGTAGTTGTGCGTACAGCTGGTAAATATTTAATGAGTCCATGTCCTGCTTTGCTGTTCCCACAGGGGAGGAACTGTACTGTAACTATGTAATTGCTCCTCAGTCCTGAAGATGAGCTGTTACTACAAGTGAAGGTTTACAGGCTATTCTCACCTGAGGAGAGTGTTGATGTTTGGACGGCTGTATTCTGTGGAAGAATGTGTTTTTGCACAACATGCAGTCTATCAGCTACTGTATATTCAGGTAGTGGATCAAGGTAGCAATCTAATGCAAATGCAGAGATGTCAACTGCAATGTGAACCACATGACTTATTTTATGCCCTCTGTGTCCTGCCTTTGTCAAATACAAACTGTTACAAGAAATGTCAACGCCAATTTTCTATACACTCATAATAGGGTTGGGCGATATGACAGCCGAAGGTGGTGTCTAGAAGGTAACCCCCAAGTTGCAAAACTTTCAACGGATAGTTAAAGTTAGGCATTGACCTCGAATGGTTAAGGTTCGGATATGTTGTCGGGTAGCGAGTCTCGGGAGAGTTTTCCCAACTTGGGAGATATGGAGGAGGAGAGTGAAGTTGCAAATACAGAGCAGATGAGGAAGAACACTGGTTACATGAATACCAGACATTTGCACATTGTAGTTTATTTTGACAGTGTTTTGTCAGCTTTTTGAAATGAAATATGAGCAAATCCTGCAGAAGAAGTCTTTTTTTCTTTTGGTATACTCCAAAATACTAATTTGTGATTTTTGTATGTAGCACTGAGTGAAGTCAGGCTGGTATTTATTTGCATCTTAAAACCTGTAACACTTGAAATCATTGTTCTCAGGAACCTTAAAGCTTCCATTTTGAAAGAATTTTAGTTTTAATGTTTTGAGTCTTTTGTTTTTAACTCAAATGTTGTCTCATGTGAGGCAGTTGTTTTTGTTCGTATGAAAGTTCCAAATAAAAGAAGAAAATAATCAAATGTGATGAAGTACAGTATGGTTATTTAAAAAATGTCTTAATTGAATTTACAGAACAAATACTGTATTGATTTGTGATATAAAATGACATATACTGTGATCGCCCACCCCTAATTCATGATGCTATTTATCAAGCCCCATCCTATAGTTTGTTTTTCTGTCCATGTATTATTATTTAATTCTCCATAATCTTCCTTCCTCCTCACAGCACATTTATCATTTTCTGCTAGATGAAGTGTCTCGGCAGCAAACTTCTTTACTCTGTGTTGTCACTCTGTCTCTTCCTCTGGAGGTGATCTGTTAGTAAAGTGTTTATCTACCGCTGCGACAGCAATGTTTCAGGGCGGACTGAACCCCATCTCACAGAGGGCAGCGTCTCATTACTGTCCCCGTCCTCCCTTTGCCAGTCAAGTCCTCAAAGTCAAGGCTGACCTGCTTTAGAGGAGCACTCCAGCCAGCCTGCTGCCACGTCTGCCGAATGAAACCGGCGGACATAGACTAATTACACCAAACTGCCCTTTCCCTTTCACCTGCCTCACACAAATCACTCTGGGTAAATAGCTTCTTTTTTTTCCTCTTTCCACATCCCCGCGAAGGACATCTTTTGAGGGACACACAAGGGAAAAGCAACAGTGAAAAGAGCTCTTGAAACTACATTACTGTAGCGACAATAACAAGTTTGTCAGCAGAAGTATGGCTCGGAGAATCATTCTGTTGGAGATGTTTCGGTGTCATTATCAGCCGAGGAAGCGGGGCAGGCTGACTGGAAAGGAGGAGCAGCCATTTGTGCCCACTTTACTCTGAATAAGAAAAGGATCTGACTGGAGGAGGATGCTAATTTTTGCCTGTGGACTATATCACCAAAGTACATTTGAATACTTGTCCAGCACAATAAATCAGCATGAAAAGCTGGCACATAAAATGACCATCAAATGTATATAAAAGACACACACAAAGACTTGAAAGGGAATCATCTATTTGGCCAAACGTCAGCTGCTGCATTTAAATATAAATATATTTGACGTTAGCCCTGAGGTCATAACCCAAATCTATCACATAATACACTATTCCCCTATTGTAAGTTGCTCTTTTCTGCAACGTTGTCACTTCATCTTAAATTTTCGGTCCCAAACCAACTATTTTGGTCCATTTTCACAAAAACTGATTGTTTTTATGTGAGATACAGAATACCGAGCGCCAATGCAGGTCAGTCAATATCAATATCAATCAATAAAGGAGCTGAATGACCTTGGTGGGGACACTGTGGATATGCATGGCACATTCATGTGTCCTCTACTCTAAGCTTCTGATTTGATTTATAGCCCATGTCTGGCTAGAGTCCAGTCAAACCTAATAGAATCACAAAAGGTCGACCGGGGAGTCATCAGGGCACCCCGCTGGTGCTTCAGGGGACAATAGGACAATCAATGCACTTGAACCGGACAGCAGGGAACGATATACTGTCTCATCATGGCAGAGAACTTAATAATTTACTCAGATAAATAGTATATAAGAGAGGCAGCGGAGAAAGCAGCCAGAGGCAGAGGGAGGACATGAAAGGAGAGAAGAGCAGAGGGTAGGATGGAGAGAGAGGTGAAATAGAGACGAAAGAAAATGAGAGACAACAAGGAGGAGATATCAGAGCTGACGTAAGATTGCACTCTCTTGTTTGACCATAAGCAGACGTGCTCTGCCAGCAGATTGACAAAGATATCACTTTCCACAGACCCTGATGTAGGTGTCACGTTGACAAGTGTCTCCATTTGATTTGCTTAGGAAGCTCAAGAGAAATTATGCTGATTTTCAGTGTCGTTCTCTGTTCATTTGGGGAGAAGTGTGATCACAGCAAAATCTTTGAATGTGGGTTAGCTGGAATTACCCGAGTGAAACAGGTCAGGTAACATGAGAGACTTGTGTAAATCAGATAATTTGGCTCGCCCTCTTTTCAGTCCAATTCCATTTCAGTGGAGTTCAGTTGTTATATAAGATGTGAACCAGGTAATTTGATAGCAAACTTATATAGCACTACTTTTCTATTTAGAGAATACTTCAGATTTATTTGACTCACTCAGATTGTGACACTCAAATACGTTTAAAGGGGACATATCATGCTCATTTTCAGGTTCATACTTGTATTTTGGGTTTCAACTAGAACATGTTTACATACTTTAATGTTAAAAAAACACATTATTTTTCTCATACTGTCTGTCTGAATATACCTGTATTCACGCTCTGTTTGAAACGCTCCATTTAAGCGCCTGTCTCTTTAAGACCTCCTCCTGAAAAAGCCCAGTCTGCTCTGATTGGCTTGCGAGAAAAATACGGCGCACTTTTGCAAAGTTATCTGATATTCTGATCTAGGCAGCCCACAAAAAACTGACTGGGTTGTCTTATTTCACAGTTTGTGGGTTGGTAGGCACTCCAGGTACCCAAATGTATGAGCACAAGCACTGAAAAAGGGAGTTTTTCATGATATGTCCCCATCAAATCATCAGGTTCTAACAGAGACTCCAACGACAGTCGCATTAAAATGAAAGCAGGTATTGCCAAAGGACTGTCTTGACGTAAGCTGGCATGGCACCTTGGCATTGCAATCCCAGCGCAATGCACCGGTTCTGCCAGATCACTGAACCCTCCCAAAGGGTAGAGAAAGAAATCTATCAGTCCTGAACATGGGCAGCTTAAATGATTAAGCTGTCACAGTATAACTTAAGTTTAGTGCCTCTGTCATGGCAGATGTTTGACTTTAATGTTGATTCCTTAGTCATTTTCAAAATGCATCTACTGTAATCAATATAAGAAAGTCATCTGTAACTATTTTGATAATGATTCATTCTTTTAGTCAAGTAAAAATGCCAGCTTTTTAAATGTGGGTCTTTGATATTATTCTTTGTCATTTATAATAAACTAAATATGTTTGATTTTTAGATTGTTGGTCAAATAAAAGAAGCTATTTGAATACATCCCCTTGGTCTATGGGAAATTATAACAGGCATTTTTCACTATTTTCTGTCATTTAAAGGACCAGTGTGTAAAATTTGGGGGGATCTATTGGCAGAAATGGAATAAAACATAAATAAGTATGTTTTCTTTAGTGTATAATCACCTGAAAATAAGAATTGTTGTGTTTTCGTTACATTAGAATGAGCCGTTTATATCTACATAGGGAGTGGTCTGCCATGTTGCACCGCCATGTTTCTACAGTAGCCCAGAACAGACAAACCAAACTCAACTTTTCCTGCTTGGGCCGGAGTCGATAACGTTACTCACTCCCATCGCCGCCGCTCTCTCTCTCTTGCTTCACCACTCACTTCCCACAAACACACACACACTCTAAGCACTCTACTCTCACAACAACTGGCTCTAGACAGGGCCATTCGTGTTTTTGGCCACCGTAGCAATCCAACACGCTTGGCACACGGGAGAAGTTGTAATTTGCAACCTCACTGATAGATACCGCCAGATCCTACTCACAGTTCCTTTAATAGACAAAACAATTAGCAGATTAATCTATAATGAAAATATTTGTTAGTTGCAGCCCTAAGACAACACAGGACTACAGCCAAAAAATAAATCCTGTCGGTCCTGAATATTCAAACCGTGTTGTTTCATGTACATGCCTATTTTCCACAAGAACCGTTCTTGAGCAAAGAGCTCTTGTGATTCACATCATGAGAATCACTCGTCAGAGTTGATCAATGGGGGGAAGTTGCCTTCATTGGACATTGTACTTGGAAATTGAAGTATTTTTGTGTCCTCTTCATGCTGGAAATGAGAACGAATTAGCCAGATATAGAGCCTGAGAAATCGTCCTGTTTGTTTCCAGGACGACGGGACAGCCAGACGCACCTTTCTCTTAATCTGGCAGAGATGGGAGCTACTTAGCCAGAGAGCACAGAGGAGACACAAGGAGGGAGGGCCAGGGTGTGTACACACATAAAATACTCTCAGACAAAAACACACACACACACACACACACACACACACACACACACACACACACACACACACACACACACACACTCGATGAGGGCTGAGACAAGGAGGGAGGAGAGAGGAAAAAGAGTTAGAGGAGAGGTGCATAGAGAAAGGAACAAGGTGGAGGTATGATTGTTCTGTAAACTGCTGTGATATCCTGCGCTCACCTGTGAAGCCTCATCAGCCGTTCAACAGCAGGATGCCTCAGAGGAAAAGGAGTAACACATTTGGAGCTTATGGAGGGTAAGATAATAGAGCATTCATCTCTCTGAGTGGGATTTTTAGAGTTTGTGTATCTGCAGTGTTAGTGTACCTGTTGAATGTTGTTGCTCAGGGAGTTGCACTGCACCTGCTCAACAACGGCAGAGACGACTCTGACAAGGTCGCTGACTGTCAGCACGTTAGGCTCTCCTAGTTTACAGCTTTAACCATTTGTAGTGAATTGCGGGCGAGATGCTAAAACTATGAGCCACAAAGGGAGAGATTCAGTGCTTGTGATTGACTGATCAGGATGATAATTGATTGTCTCGGTCATGGTGACCTTTTCCTGCATGTTATGTAGGGCTGTGTATTGGAAAGAATCTGGCGATACGATACGTATCATGATACTGGGGTAACAATTCAATATATCGATATATATTGGGATACTGTAGGCAAGGCAAGATATTGGGATTTTTTTTCTTTTTATTTAATTTTAGGAAAACTGTCATAGTATAAAGAACACACCCAAAATGTATCATTTTAGAATAGGCAAAAATAACACATTTATACTGCATGTAAAAAACTGCATGTTTTTTTGCCCCAAACTACATGGGATTAGCATAAACTGGGCATATCTTTAAAGAGGAGACTTGTGGGTACCCATAGCACCCATTTTCATTCACATATCTTGAGGTCAGAGGTCAAGGTACCCCTGTGAAAATCACCATGCCAGTTTTTCCTCACTAAAATTTAGCGTAAGTCTGGAGCCTTATTTAGCCTCCTTCACGACAAGCTAGTATGACATGATTGGTACCAATAGATTCTTTAGGTTTTCTAGTTTCATTTGATGTTAGTAACTTCACTAGCTGTAAAACTGAGCCCGCTACAAAATCGAATACTGGCCGACCCAAAGGCGGGCCGTCGATTTTTTAAGAGGTTAATTAAAAATCGATACAGTGTTTTTGAGAATCAAAACAGTATCGCACAACATATTATTGCGATACTCGTGTATTGATATTTTCTTACACCCCTAATGTTTTGTGACTGTGCACAGTGCAGATTCAGCAAAATAACCTAAATACATCATAGTGAGTACTGTAAAGCTTTCGGTAGTTTTAGGGAATCAGTCAGTCCATTAGTGGTAAATATAGTTATCCAAAAATGATCAAGACATGAGGAGACTTTTTCATTACCTCTGGAGCGCTGCCTTTTCTCCCCTTAATAACAAACACATTAAGAAACGAAACACTGGCCGTTCATCATGAACAAAAGTGGTGTGTCATTTGCAGAAAGAAAGAAATTAAATGTGGGTAATATAGAGTTATTTTGGTAGTGTATTTCACTGAGAGGAAAGTCAGAGTGAGCGATTAGCTGCACCACTTTGGTGGCAGTGAATAAGTAAAATATCTCATCAGCATGATTAAAAGGAGGGTGAGAATGAGGAAGGATGTGACTTTGTATAGTCCCAGTCTTTTCATGTATGTGAGTGATGGTTTTGTAGCCGTCAGAGTGTGAATCTTTGAGATATGAAAAGTGTTTGGTTTATGAGCAGTGAGCCGCTCAGCCGCTCAGCCACTCAGCCACGCAGCGCATTAGAATTCATGAGGCAGTGAAATTACTTTTTACTATTGTGCTTTGCTGCTCGTTGGCTCTGCCAAGT
>CAKALU010056477.1:0-12362 GCA_916700995.1 Hozukius guyotensis | reverse complement strand
TCGTAATATTACGAGAATAAAGTCATAACTTAACGAGAAAAAAAGTTGTAATATTACAAGAATAAAGTCATAACTGTACGAGAAAAAAGTCGTAATATTACGAGAATAAAGTCATAACTTTACCAGAAAAAAAGTTGTAATATTACGAGAATAAAGTCATAACTTAACGAGAAAATTTTTTCGTAATATTACAAGAATAAAGTCATAACTTTACGAGAAAAAACTCGTAACTTAACGAGAAAAAAAGCCGTAATATTAAGAGAATAAAGCCATAACTTAACGAGAAAAAAAGTTGTAATATTACGAGAATAAAGTCATAACTTTACGAGAAAAAAAGTGGTAATATTACGAGAATAAAGTCATAACTTTACGAGAAAAAAAGTCGTAATATTACGAGAATAAAGTCATAACTTAACGAGAAAAAAGTCGTAATATTATGAGAATAAAGTCATAACTTTATGAGAAAAAATGTCATAATATTACGAGAATAAAGTCATAACTTTACGAGAAAAAAAGTCATAATATTACAAGAATAGTCATAACTTTACGAGAAAAAAGTCGTAATATTACGAGAATAAAGTCATAACTTTACGAGAAAAAGAGTCGTAATATTACAAGAATAAAGTCATAACTTTACGAGAAAAAAGTCGTAATATTATGAGAATAAAGTCATAACATTACGAGAAAAAAGTTGTAATATAACGAGAATAAAGTCATAACTTTACGAGAAAAAAAGTCGTAATATTACGAGAATAAATTCATAACTTTACGAGAAAAAAGTCGTAACTTAACGAGAAAAAAAGTCGTAACATTACGAGAATAAAGTCATAACTTAACGAGAAGAAGAGGTAATATTATGAGAATAAAGTCATAACTTTACGAGAATAAAGTCATAACTTTATGAGAAAAAAATAAAATAATACGTAAAATTAATACTTTATAATATTATGATTTTATTCTCATAATACTGTGACTTTTTTCTCTTAAACTTCTGACTTTATTTCCATAATATTATGACTTTATTTCTCGTAAACCTATGACTTTATTCTCGTAATATTATGACTTTATTCTCGAAATCTCAGATTTATTTTTTTTCCTCAATTTGGCCCTAATACTCCGTCGTACCGTCGTACCATAGACCTACAACAATGATAAATAAAAATGAAATGTAAACAAACAACAGTTGTTCATTTCCATTTTTAAATCCACAGGGAGCCACTGGAGCCGCAGGTTGCAGACCCCTGAGCTAGGCGATCGGAATGCACCTATTGTCTTGCTCAAGGACAATTCAGCACACCAGATGCATCAGATGTTTGGTTGAGAACATAGATATAAAAATGGACGACATGACAGCTCCCCAAAAGTGAAGCGAAAGCATCTCCATCGCCCCCTGGTGGCTGGCTGCAGTATTGGTCATAAATCCCGCCCCCTCTATGTTAGCAGAAGGGACATGGGCTTAAGTAAAAAGTACATGTCAAATAAATTTCCCAAAGATGGTTTCTGTCTTTTTGGGTAGGTTTATCACACTGATGTATGTTCAAGTGTTACTATTTCTGATAAGTTTGGTTTTAATTAGTTAACTGATGCTATAAAAAAGGGGGTGAAATGTCATGATTGACAGCTGCTCTGAGTGAAGTAGTCGAGCAGCCGGAGCCTCGGGAATTGACCCTTTGCTAAGCCCCGCCCCCTGCTGCTACTCCGTCAGGCTGTCAGAGCTACCATGGAGGACACACTGTCACTAACTGCACTCACTGTATAAATATTATCTTATTTTTTTGAAAAACAAAAAAGCGATTTCAGAGAGAAGCAGACAGATGGATCTACATGCATTTGGAGGATATATCAGGATGTCAAACTGATTCAGCAGCAAAAACAAGGTTAAAAGATAAAGATGGAAGCTGTACACCAACTGTCTATTAATACTACTCAGGTGCAACTTCAATTCATACTGTGCAATACTTTCAGGTGCAATTTCATTCCAATCACTGTGCAATTGTGTTAATAGTCTGTTTATTGTCAATACTGTATATATTGTTCAGATTTTTAATATTCCCCTTGTTTATATTGTTCCTATTTTTATATTCCTTTTATTTAAATTGTTCATATTTTATATGTCTGTCTATTTTTGTTTTGCTTTTCGCGCTGTGTTGTATCTTGATTTTTTGTTTTTACTGCTGCTTCTTGTTTCTGCACTCTCCCCTTTGCTGCTGTAACACTGCAAATTTCCCCACTGTGGGACTAATAAAGGAATATCTTATCTTATCTTATCTTATCTAAAGCCTACAGATCACGGTGTAAAAGTGAACAACCGCATCGACTGGCGATCGAGACAGAAAACAATGAAATTAAGGGACAACAACACTGTCCTGTAAAGCTGGGTAGGTCTTTATTCACTGTTCATCACACAATTATTAAAAAGCAAAAGCAGCATGTGTATAGTATACTCAGTATACCTTCATTAGCTATTGTAGCATAGTGCTAACACTAGTTAATGAGTTGCTAACACACTCTGCTAATGTTAGCTCCGCAGGTTTTTATGTTGAAACGTAACGTTTTAGAAACATATATCTAGAGCGGGTCGTCCACAAATCGGAAAGGTCGGTGGTTCGATCTCCGGCTCGTCCAGTCCACATGTTGAAGTGTCCTTGAACAAGATACTGAACCCCAAATTGCTCCCGAAGGCTGTGCCATCGGTGTGTCAATGAGTATTTAGATTAGATCCTGATGGGCAGGTTGGCACCTTGCATGGCAGCCTCTGCCATCAGTGTATGAATGTGTGGGTGAATGCTGACATGTAGTGTGAAGCACTTTGGTCGGAAGACTAGAAAAGCGTTATAAACGTAAGTCTATTTACCATTTACCATCTCCTTCCAACCTCCCTGGGCAAGGAGTATCACTATTACACGTACCCCAGGCACAACATTTAACCACGACTAGCTCGAAATCCACGAAACCAGCTTGAAAATGATTGACCAGTCTGCGATCGAGAGGCGGGACTTAGCGAAGGGTCAATTGTATGAGAGAGGAGATGTAACTTTAACTTTCCATAACGTCACGAGTCTGTGTGATAAAACGTGTCAATTTGATCATAAATGTATTGCTAGAAATATTCTGGTTAGTTGTTGTATCTTTCTAGCCAAACAGCTACCGTGGTGCTAGCAGCTAGGTGGCTCACGCTGACAAGTGGTGGACGTGCTTGGCACGTGATCAGCTTGGGCGGATGCGATCACTACGGCGCAGACTCTGGTTCCCGTATCTGGGATATTTTGGCTTCACTTTTGTACAGTGGGAGGAAGTGGAGACGCGTTGTCTATCTATATATATATACAGGCTATGGTTGAGAACCAGATCATCCTGGCCCTCATGAAAAAGGAACGACAAGCGTTTGGTGCTTCACCACGTGGGCTTCTGTTAAAACATGTTAATATGTTAGTAACTACTAACTGAAGGCATTTTCAGTTCTGTTTTTTGACAGAAGAATATGTGTCAAAAATATTAAAGTTGAATAAAGCATCATTTCAAAATCAAAATGTTCAAATTCGTTGAATGTGTAAAATGAAGATTTTGGTACCGTGTTCTCACATGACACCATGGTGTGTGTGTGTGTGTGTGTGTGTGTGTTTTGCTGGTTGGATGTCAGTTACTTTTCAGCATGTCTGACAGCCAGCATATGATCCTGAGACAGCGTGACAGCTGCTTTCACACCCCCCTCACCATACACACACGCATACACACACAAATACACGCACGTGCACAGTGAATGACAGCTTCGCCACCCTGCGACAGACCTGCTACATCCACCTGCAGCCAACAGGCCCGAGGACAAGGAGTCGGAAGGGTGAGATTGGGATTAAGAGTGTGACCTGAGGCTGGACAGGAGACAGATACAGAGATGGACAAGACACCAAAGGGCTGGTGGATGTATGGGTGGATGTCAAAGGTCGGGACGAGATCTAAGCGAAGCCAGGAGAGGGAGGAAAAGATGAGGAAGAGGTAGTTTGAATGAATGAGAGAGAATCATACAAAGAGAAACTAAGACAGATAGAAGACAAATCCTACGAATAATTATGTGAAGGCACCCAATGCAACTGTTATCAGGCCATTATAGGCGTTATCAGTCGCTATTAGCACCATAGATTTGGGTCAATAGGGACCGACTACGCCTACTACGTTGTAAAAGTGAAAGTGAAACTTAAAAGCAACACGTTCTAACATGTTGTAAAACTGTATGAAACGTCACGTTTTGAACACAAACAAAAAAGCTTCTTTAGGTTTAGGCAATAAAACTAAACCTTCTTTAGGTTTAGGCAATAAAACTACAACTTCTTTAGGTGTAGGCAAAAAAAATACAACTTCTTTAGGTGTAGGCAACAAAACTACAACTTCACTTCTTTAGGTTTAGGCAACAAACAACAACTTCTTTACATTTAGGCAAAAAAAAACAAAAAACAACAGTTTGGTTTAGACAACAAAACTACAACTTCTTTAGATTTAGTCAATACAACTACAACTTCTTCAGGTTTAGGCAAAAAAAACAGGTTTAGGCAACAAAACCACAGCTTCTTTAGGTTTAGGTAACAAAACTACAACTTTTTTAGGTTTAGGCAATACAAGTACAACTTCTTTAGGTTTATGCAAAAAAAAGCACTTGGTTAAATTTAGGCAAAAACAGTGTTTTGGGTTAAAATAACTACGAACACAAAGACAACTACACATTGTTGGTGTCCCACGGGATACGACCTCCACCCTTATGGAGTATCACACTGTCTATACTACAGCGCCTGACTTCCACTTCTGCTCCTATCGTCGCTGCCGTGTTCTTGTATACCTTCTTTCGGTGATCTACCATGTGAATAGTTGATAAAACATACTAATGGGTGTTGAAGGCCCCTATTGACGCACATCTATGGGGTTTATAGCGACTGATAACGCCTATTTCATAGCCTGACAACGGTCTAATCGGCTGGTAAAGGAGAAATATTTGTCAATAAAACCCTGGTGATGCTGAGGCCGGAAAGAATGCTGTAAATTGAGCTGAATCACAAAGCTGCAACACAGCAACACTGCATGTGGCCAATGAGCAACAGCATACACATCATCACAAAACTGCTTCCTCTCACGGCCTTCATCAGTTCTAGAAAAGTCTCTCGCGTCGCCCCAGGCCAGGTTTTTCGCAGGCAACCCCACCCTCAATCATCCCCCCTGGGGGAATGCAGACCCTCTAACTGATAAGTGCCAAGGCTTCGGGGGGGTTGAAGGGTGGGAGTGGAGTATCCATTGTTGAGGCGCCTTCATCGGAGCGCAATGGCAGGCAGTGTCGTCCTCACCGCTCACTAATGTGACGAGACATGCCTGACATTCCACACCACATGTATCAAAAGAGAGCTCTGGACTTCATACATATGTGCTCACACAAACACATGTGAAGCACATACACACACACACACACACACACACACACACACACACACACACATACATACACACGCACACAGGAGAGAAAAACAATGAGTGTTAGAGTTGAGGCAGATTTCAGATATATGAATTCCTTTCCCCATTAGTTTGCTCTGTATCATTTTGTTGACCTTGTCTTCTTTTCCTGCGTACCAATTGCATGTCACGGTTCAGAGGGCCTGCGTCTACTCTGACGATGACGGGCATGTTGTTGACATTGGCGTTGGGCTATTCATCTACGTGTTTGTTTGTTTGCGTCTCGCTGTCCTCTTCCATTCGCTCAATCCTCCAGAGTTGGCACGTTGACAATTTGTGGAATATAAAACTCGATCGGATTTGATTTCCAGACAGCCGTGAGAAAGTGATGTCAACAACAAGGTGAAAAATCAACACTCTGAGGAGGCTGAGGCTCCTTGTGCTGTAAAGCTTTCATGCAAATGACTGAAAGAGGAGATTAGAGCCGGGAAAGGTTTCAAAGATGCGTTTTGTCTTCACGTTTGTGTTGAAAACTGGGAAAAGAAAGCTTTTGAAGCGTGAAATAAGGCTGTACTCCAGGAACACCTGAAAACCCAGACCAGTTATTTGTTTAACCCGATTCGACTGTTATCAGGCCATTAATAGGCGTTATCAGTCGCTATAAGCACCATAGATGTGGGTCATTAGGGGCCTACTACTCCTACTGCGTTGTAAAAGTGAAAGGGACACTTAAAAGCAACACGTTCTAACATGTTGTAAAACTGAATGAAACGTCACATTTTGAACACAAACAAAAAGGCTTCTTTAGGTTTAGGCAACAAAGCTACATATCACTGGTTTCACACAGGATGTGAACGCTGGTCTCCTGGGTGAAAACCTGGGTGTTGTGTGTCCTATCCATTGTCCCAAACCTTCACCCCTTCGGGAGTTTCACATTGTCTACACTACAGCACCTGACTTCCACTTCTGCTCCTGTCATAATTTCTACAGTCGCTAGGTTGCTGTCATGTTCTTTTATACCTTCTTTTGGTGATCTACCATGTGAATAGATGATAAAACCTACTAGTGGGTGTAGTAGGCCCCTATTGACCCACATCTATGGGGCTTATAGCGACTGATTATGCCTATTTAATAGCCTGACAACAGTCTAATCGGCTCAAATGTGTGCCATTCTTTTATATATAGACTTTAATACACACACAGAAACACACAAATATGCATTGGAGAGCTATAAGTGAATCTCTTCAGGCATTAACAGGTGCTACATTGTAGATGTCTGTGGTGCTTCTACTTTAACAAATACTGTAAATATGGGGTAAAACATACAGAGCACCCCGTGCTGTGCTTGAGGGCAGGCTCACCGTAGGCCTTTTCCCAAAGCAGAGGTGATGTGTCCTGGTCCACTAATGTCAACATCGCAGCCAGGGTCGGAGAGCTGTCAAACACACTAACGCACAACCTTTTCCAGCTAACACTAACACAGTAAGAGTGCGTGATATGTGCAGGCCCAAAATGCCAAGTGTACCCCTGTCCCTTCTCAATATTTGAAAGAGTTCCTCTATTGTGTTGCCTTACCTTGCCTTCAAGGTAAACATGCAGTATCCTATGTTCAGCGTGTGGGGGGGTGGGTTTTTGTGTGTATTCCTGATAATATTAAAGTCCCATATTATCCTCATTTTCAGGTTCATACTTGTATTTTGTGTTTCTACTAGAACATGTTTACATGCTGTAATGTTAATAAAAAACTTTATTTTCCTCATACTGTCTGTCTGAATATACTTGTATTTACCTTCTGTCTGAAACGCTCTGTTTTAGTGCATTTCAACGGAATTGCAATGGAATTGCATTGCTAAACAACAGTTTGGGTCCATGTTTACTTCCTGTCAGCTGATGTCATTTGCATACACTGCAACAGGAAATAAATTGAGACACATTTAGAATGTTTACATTTAAAACTGTGTAATGTTCTAAATATTGTATATTTGTGACATCACAAATAGACAGAAATCCTGACGGCTTGTTTCAAATGCACAATTTCTGAAAACGAGTTGTGTGTATATTCTCTGTATATTGAGCATTTCGATACTTACGATAGTATTTATATAGCACTTAAACCTGCTTTATAATATAAAAGATATGGAAATCTCACTTTTTACAATATGGGACCTTTAAGTGATATTTCACCTGCTTCTTTACCTGTATTTAAAGGACCAGTGTGTAGCATTTTGGGGATCTATTGGCAGAAATGGAGTATAATACTAATAAGTATGTTTTCTTTAGTGTATAATCCCCTGATAATAACAATCGTTGTGTTTTTGTTCATTTAGAATGAGCTGTTTATATCTACATAGAGAGCGGGTCCTCTTCCCGGAGCCGGACGCCATGTTCTGCAGTAGCCCAGAACGGACAAACCAATCACTGGCTCGAGGTAGGGTCATTTGCGTTTTCACGTTGGCCACTGTAGTTCTCCTACACGCTTGGCACGTGGGAGAAGTTTCAGTTGGTTGCAATCTGCAAACTCACTGCTAGATGCCGCCAGATCCTACACACTGCACCTTTAACTGTTTCGCATTATGCAACATTAAAGCAGCAGTAGGCGAGTTTGGAGCAAATATGATTTAAAAAAGTTATTTTCATAAAACGGTCACAATATCCTGACAGTAGTGCATGAGACAGGTAATCTGAAAAAATTATGTGTCTCTGTGTCCTCCGGTGTCCTCCGGTGCTCTTAACGGCATCTGCAGCTGGAGCCTTGGTGTCTCTGAGCAACTGCAACTCGCGGACTCCGATCAAACGGTCAAACTAGGCAGCGTTCATTAAAATAAGAATCAATATTCACTGTAATGGCTATTTCTTGTCTCAAATGTTTTCAGAAACATCTGTTGAAAGCTTGTGACCCGGCCGGCATGTTGAGATCAATTGAGGAAATACCACCCACCAGCCGGAGCAAACTTTCTCATTTTACAGCTAAACAGTTCACTACAAGATGTTTCTGAAAACATTTTATGCAACAAATAGGCTTTAGAGAATGAGAATATTAATTCATATTTGATCAGCGCTGTCTAGTTTGAACGTTTGATCAGAGTTCGTGAGTGATTGACAGCTGCCTCCGTTGAATGAACAGCCAATAGGAACACTCTCTCTCTGAAATGACCTGTGATTGGCCAAAGTCTACCGATTTTTTAAAGCCTGAAAACAGAGCCATGAGGAGGTGCAGAAGTCTAATCTGAATCTGAATTGCAATAGAAAAGGAGAACATGGTAAACATTAGGCTACCTACTGAAACTCAGCATTGTCTTCATTGTGAGCATTTTAGCATGCCGACATTAGCATTTAGCTTATAGCGTTGTGCAATAATTACATTACTAAACTTCGTAACAACACATATCAACACATAGCTTCATAACACATGGCTTCATAACAACACATATAAAAACACATAGCTTCATGACAGCACATAGCTTCATAACAACACAACACATAGCTTCATAACAACACATATAAAAACACATAGCTTCATAACATTACATAGCTTGATAACAACACACAACACATAGCTTAATAACTACACATGGCTTCATAACAACACATAACAATACATAGCTTCATAACAGCACGTTGCTTCATAACAACACACAAAACATAGCTTCATAACAACACACAACAACACATAGCTTCAGAACAACACACAACAACACATAGCTTCATAACATTTTATTTTAATCAAATACAGGCAAATATACTTTACATTGCCTTTTAGCTGATGGTTTTCCATTTACAATGTGCGCTTCCATTGCTTCATCATGACGTCAGACAACTGCTTCTTCGTGAAGTTGGGGTAGACGGATTTGCCCCGAGTTCACAAGTAGGAACTCCGACTTTGAGTGGTGTTCCATTGTACTTTTTCTAGTGGGAGGTCGGACATTTTCGCCTTCCGACTTTTTTGGAACGCACGTTTGTCTAGTATTACAGCAAATGTACAATAAATACTTTATTATGATTATGGACAGGCTCTCCACCTCTATACAGTGACTTATACCTTTATTCCATGCTCTCTCCAATATATATAAATATAGATATACAATAAAAAAAATCTGCAGTGTGCTACATATAGAATAGCAGATTGGGTATACATTATAATAAACATATCATGCTGAACATGTAGCATGAATATGTGTCGAGCTACATCTGTCAAGCTAGAATAAGGCAGGGACACCCAGAGTAAATGAGTTAGAACACACATCAGACACTGGAGGAGATAGCATGCGGTGAAGGCATGTAGGTGATGGAGCGTGAAGGGTTCTCCCTGCTAATACAGATATAATGATGGGACTATAGCTATATCAACGTCACCGTGTGAGAGTGCTGCCCCATCACAGGAACAGTTGTTTTGTTGATCTGCTAGACAATTCTTCGTGACTCACACCTCACGAAAGAGAGAGTTAAAGATAGAGGAGATAGAGGTTGATAAACAAGAGGAGACAACGGTTAGTGTGTTGTTTTGACTGTACTGAGAGGGAAGTGAAGCCGACAGTGAGTTGGCCTACATTCATGTAGCTTTATGTGTGAGGGGAAACAGAGAGACAGCCCTGCGTCTATCTAATTATTCGTCCACACAGTTTCGTGTGTGTACATATGTACACTGTGGATAACTGTGCATGATGCATCATCTAGCTCAGTGATTTCCAGCCAGGGGTACTCGTGCTCCAAGAGGGGACTTGAGTTAGCAGGGGATACGTGGAAAGATTGAAGAGTAGCTCAGCTAAGCTTGGAAAAAATAGAAATAAACACCTGAATATGTGTTGTGATTGAGAGTGTGAAACTAGATTGTGAGCTAGCAGAGAAGTAGTTAGATAAAAGTAATGCATGGTTGAGAAGTAGAGGTGAAATGTTGAAATAGTTAGCAAAAAGTAATGGATAAATTGTTTAAATAATGAGCAAAAAGTAATGGATAAATTGTTTAAATAATGAGCAAAAAGTAATGAATAAATTGTTTAAATAATGAGCAAAAAGTAATGGATAAAGTTGAAACAGTTAGCTAAAAGCAATGGAAATTTTTTTTAAAATCGGCGGCTAAATTAATTGATAAAAAGATAGCTAAAAGTAGCGGATAAATAGAAATAGCCTAGCTTGTATTAAATGTATTGTTTAAATGTTTGAAACATAGACTGTATATAAGAAGTGGATGTATAGTCACCGTGACATCACCCATTTTTGAAGCCTCTAGTTCGACATTTTAGCCATCGCCATTTTGTTTTTTTAATGTCGCCATCTTGGTTTTTTGCAACCAGAAGTGACACGAGAGGGTGGAGCTAAGCACAACCGAAAACTGAATAAGACATTTTTTAGGAGACCAAAAAGGTTATAATTAACTTTCATGAACTGAAAACACACTGTGAAAGGGTTAAAGTTTTAAGACAAAAACCCAGACAACGCCATGGTAATGACCTGTCAATCACAAGCCACGCCCAAAAGCATCCCGTGCTTTATGGTCTATTTGACTCTAAATGGGACCATAATTTACTAAATGAACATCATGCTGTATTGAAGAAGACTTGAAACTAGCGATTGAGACCATAAACTCATGTTTACAATGTTTACTGAGGTAATAATTCAAGTGAGAAGTAGGCTCATTTTCTCATAGACTTCTATACAATCAGACTTCTGTTTGCAACCAGAGGAGTCGCCCCCTGCTGGCTGTTAGAAAGAATGCAAGTTTAAGGCACTTCAGCATTGGCTTCACTTTTCAGAGGTTGCCGCCTGGTTAGAAATAGTTTAGCTTACAATCTCGAAGATCTCCATTTCGTTCTTTTTGGTGGCACCTATGGCGATAAGCAGTAATTGCAGGTGTGTTTTTGGATCTCACTTCCCAGAGAGCACTGCTTGTGATTTTTCCCGGGAATGTCGCCACAGACACCTAGTTCGTAATACTGCAAATGCCAAAGGCTTTCATCAGTGGACCATAGGCTCAATCGCAAAACTCTCGAAAATCCTCGAGATTATTACTTTAAAAAAAAGCAGTTGAAAAGTTAGGTAAAAGGTAAAGGTAAAGTATAGGATAAATTGTTGAATTCATAGCTTGAAATCATAGATAAGTGGTTGAAATAAAAGTAAAGCATAAATGTTTGAAAAGTCCAGCTTCTGCCATACCAACCTAAAAAAAATATTATTTATTTTTTATTAGGGCTGTCAAAGTTAATGCAAATCCATTTTAAAGCCACTAATTTCTTTAACGCATTAAGGCAACTTGCAGTTTTTTAGTTGTAGCAGGATCTTAAAACTAGAGTGAAGATAATGGCATCATATGAAACTAGAAAACCTAAGGAATCCATCAGTACCAATCATGTCATACTAGCTTGTTGCAAAGGAGGCTAAATAACGCTCCAAAGTTGCGCTAAATTTTGGTGAGGAAAAACTGGCAAAGGGGTCCCTTGACCTCTGACCTCCAGATATGTGAATGAAAATGGGTTCTATGGGTGTTGTTGCCTGTTGGTCTGCAGTTTGCCATGTTATGATTTGAGCACATTTTTTTATGCTAAATACAGTACCTGTGAGGGTTTCTGGACAATATTTGTCATTGTTTTGTGCTGATAATTGATTTCCAATAATAAATATATACATACATTTGCATAAAGCAGCATATTTGCTCTCTCCCATGTTAATGAGAGTATTAAATACTTGACAAATCCCCCTTTAAGGTACATTTTGAACAGTTAAAAAATGCGCGATTAACTCTGGACAATCATGTGATTAATCATAATTAAATATTTTAATCGATTGACAGCCCTAATTTTATTTAATAGTGTTGAATAACATCCAGTTGAAATCAATTTAAATCAGCACATTTGGAACATGTCAGGTGGTGTCAAAGACGGGGTATTTGAGTTCAACTGACAGAGCTGTGAGGGTACGTCAGACAAAAAAAACAGCGA
>CAKALU010056476.1:0-13223 GCA_916700995.1 Hozukius guyotensis | reverse complement strand
TTGGCTAGAGAGATGACACTATTTTCTGAAATCATTAAGTTTTACTACATTGACAGTCTTCATGGCACTCTGCTCTCCTCCACAGTGTCACTGGAGTCGTGCGTAAAAGCGCAATGCGCCTTTGGTGAAAAGAGAAGTGCTGAAAAGTGGGAGGGAGTGCGCACAGACAAACCGAAAACTAACAGACATAATGATTTGAAACATCACTACATTTATCCCATTTTTTTTTACCATGTTTTCCAAAAAAAGTCTTAACAGTTTTAGTCCAACCACATGAGTTCCAGATGATGACAGCCTCCAGCTCACTAAGCGTTTGATGCACTTTCATCATGATATCCAGCGAGTAAACAGATTCTCAATAAAGCAGCAGAGAGTTTTTCACTGACTGGCCCGCTATATAATCAATCCACATTATGACTATGATCTCTACCCATCATTAAGGGGCATTTTGAGTGATTTGCATGGCATATTTGATGCTCATCCAGCATCTACAAGTCACTGAACATCCCACGCTTAATCAACAATATGCCACATTATGATTGAGTGTCAGATAACCAGCATTTGAAAATGCAATATGCAACTTGTTCAAAGTACAGTACAGCAAATATGACATCTGGATGACATCTAGTGTCAGCTTTGGGAAGTTTTTTCTTCTCGTTATTGGCTAGAGAGATGACGCTATTTGCTGAAATCATTAAGTTTTACTACATCGACGGTCTTCCTGGCACTCTGCTCTCCTCCACAGTGTCACTGGAGTCGTGCGTAAAAGCGCAATGCGCCTCAGATGAAATGTGCCGGGAAGTGCATGCAACTCGCGTAAGCGCGCACAAAGCGTGAACTATCAGTAATTCAAGGGTGAATTTTGATAGTAAAACTAAGTAATAATGCTCATTTTAATCACGGTGGCCTCATGAAAGACGCCTTTTGGGCGTCCATGCCTTCTAAGAAAGTCAACTTCTACAGGTGTTAGAGCTCTGGTGTCTGATAAATTACTATGAGAGGTAGTGAAATCATGTAAAACATTTACTGTAGAGTCACAGGGACAAGTGATTGCAAACAAAAGCAATGACAGCTTTAATCGTGTAGCAGCAGCTGCACCTGGTGAGCTAAAACTCCTGAATCCTGAGCTACATATTGCTTCAACTAACACCATGACCAATAATATATTATACAGTCATTCTAAAACATGTCTCAGAGGGGGGGTGCTCACCTCTGTCTCCATACACACCAACTCCAGAAACCTCTGGAGCTCTCTCAAATCTAAGAGCATTTTTAAACCAAATAGCTTGTTTTCTTAAAGCTGGAGTAGGCAGGTTGGAGCAAATAAAAAAAGTTATTTTATAAAACGGTCACTATATCCTGCCAGTAGTGCATGAGACAGGTAATCTAAAAAAAAAAATCATGTTCCTCTGTGTCCTCAGGTGCTCCTAATGGCATCTGCAAGATTTCACAGACCGGAGGAAAGCCTGAAAACAGAGCCAAGAGGAGGTGCAGCAGTCTAGTTTTCTCTCAGAGTACTTCATTTGCAATATGATGAATGGTTATTATGGATTTTTTAACCAATGATGCCAAAAAATATTCTGCCTACTGCAGGTTTAAGTTCAAAATTTAACTTTTAGCACTTAAAATAAATAAATAAAACATGCATGATTTTACAACAGAAGCTGTGTAATTAAGCAATTGTCTGCAAACATGTTTGCCATATCAACTTAAAGGACTAATAACGTCATATATTTACTGTAATAAATCATAAAATGACCATGATATGTCATCAGAGATTAAGGACACATGCTAAATTGAAAGACTGACTTCTCCGAAAACAATGCTACAGCCAGTATGTTCTCCTTCTTAATTCTTCTCACCTCTGTGTACATATTTACTTCTCATGCATGCATATACCACATCCTGTTTACATTCAAAACGCTGCTGCCAGGCTTTTAACTAGTACCAAAATCATCACACCAAACCTTGCTGCCCCTTCACTGGTTACCTGTGAGTTCACTCACTCTCTCACTCTGCTTGTTTTTAAAGCCTTGAATGATCTGGCTCCTGCCTATATCAGTGATCTGCTGACTCCCTATGAGCCTGATCGATGCTTGAGATCCTCTGGCAGCGCCCTACAAATGGTTCCAAAATCCAAACTTGTCAACAAAGGTGACCGTGCTTTTGCTGTCCGGGCCCCTCAGCTGTGGAACTCCCTGCCTGGGGATCTCAGGCAAGCAAACTCAGTATCTTCCTTTAAAGTGGCAGAAAAGCAGTATATTTATGGCGTCATTGGGCAAAAATTCCATAATAACCTTTCAGCATATTGTAATTCAAATGTTCTGAGAGGAAACTAGACATCTGCACCTCCTCATGGCTGTTTTCAGGCTTTAAAAAATCTAGCCTGTGACGGGAGACTTTGACCAATCACAGGTCATTTCATTGAGAGAGCGTTCCTATTGGCTGTGCTCCGATCATGTGACCGGAACTTGGCGTTCCTTCAACAGATTTCACAATGGCGACGGCGTCACAAACTTTCTCATTTTACAGCTAAACCGTGCACTACAAGATGATTCTGAAAACATTTGAGGAGAGAAATAGGCATTAACGTAACAGAATATTGATTCATATTTAATCAGCGCTGCCTAGTTTGACCGTTTGGTCGGAGTTCGTGAGTGATTGACAGCCGGCTCTCATTGACGGCAGCTGGACAGCAGACCTCCGATCAGCTCTGACTGCTTGTTTTCCTCCGGTCTGTGAAATCTTGCAGATGCCGTTAGGAGCACCGGAGGACACAGAGGAACATGATTTTTTTCAGATTACCTGTTTCATGTACTACTGTCACGATATAGCGACCGTTTTATAAAAATAACTTTTTTTAATCATATTTGCTCCAATCTCGCCTACCTCAGCTTTAAATCTCTTCTTAAGGCTCACTTTTATATTATGAATTTTTCTTAACTGATGGTGCATTGTTGCAACTATTTATGTGATTTTATTTTGTATTTATATGATTTTATTTTGTTTAGATTTTAAGTTCTGGGTGTTAATTGTTTTTTATCATGCTTTTATTGGAAAGCACTTGTTTTGAAAGGGGCTATATAAATACAATTATTAATATTTATAATCAGTTTTCCCATCTGAAGTACTTTCATTAACTAAATTACAAATTTGCATTACTATTTTTGTATTTACTTATGTTTATATTTACTTAGATTATCATTTTGCTTTTACTTTTGCTATTTCCCCTTTTATATATAAATGTTTTTATGAGCATTGTTGAAGGAACCTGAGACCAAAGATTTTACTTCCAATGACTGCTTTGCTGGAATTGAACGGGTGGATTTCCTCTTTTTGAAGCCCGCAGCTTGCGTTATCGCTTCCCGCCACTAGAGGTCGCTGTCGCCCCTCGGTGTGGAGGTGTGGAGGTGCAGCAGCAGCAGCAGCAGTCCGGTCAGAGGCAGCAGAGTGTCGGGAACTCCAGCAGCTCCGCTCCGTATATTTCCTCTGACCCTCCGTTTCAGGGATTCATTCATCCCAGTCAGAGCTGCTGCTCGGTCTGTCTGGGATCTGTCCATCCAGCTGTTCAGCCTTTATATCCCTCCTTCCATCCAGCAGTGCGCTGCGTCCACATCTAGCCGGAGAAGGTCAGACGCATCATTTTTTTGATCAGCGGACCGGACAACTTTTTTGTTTTTTTAATTCCTCTCTAATCCTGATCAGCGTCTCATCACTGGGGGATTGTTGCTGCATTCAGCGGTCTCTGGTGAGTCTTCCTGCCGGTGTTTTCATGTGAGGTGCGTCCTCTCCGGACACTGAGGGGTGGAAATGATCCAGTATAGTCAGGCCAGGAGGTTTCACATCTTACTGACCGAATGACACCTTTAGGGAAGGTCATGTTCTCTCATTACATAAAATAAGATTTCTAGGATATCATGTTTTGGCATTCATGTGACTTTAAATGCACATTATCTTGCTTGATATTCAAATAGTGTTTTTTTCTAACACGAACAGTGCTGTAACATCTTAAAAGTTGGACAAATCTTTCCAGTCACTTGTTAAATGGCAACTAATTCTGTGTCCCAATATAGTGCATCTCTGGTTCATTCTTCATGAATATGCAGTTTTATGTTACTTTGCTGCTTGGTCTCCCTCCACCTTTCCCACTGCTGAGTTCCAGGACTGTAATTGGTATTCAGGAGCAGATCCGAGTGTTGCATAATAGCCCCACATCTCAATGGGATTTAGGGTCAGCGGACACATACAACCCTACACTTGCCAAATCGGGGTCCACGGGGATGCCCGGGGGGGTCCTGAGGGAGGTTGTGGGTGGGATGCTGGTAAATATGAAGACAGAGGGAATGAAAAGTAGATACAGAAACTTCAACATCCTACAGCAACTTTCAGCCGACATGCACATATCATGATAAATTTGGTCCATCATGCATTTTGGTCCCAATGAAGTGAAGAACTAAGGACTCAGCGGTGGGATGTAACTAAGTACATTCACTCAAGTAGGCTACTGGTACAATTATGAGATACTTGTACTTTACTTTTTATGCTACTTAATACTTTAACTCCACTTACTTTGTAGGTCAAGATTTCACATAAAATATATGACTATCTTCATAAATATGCTGCTGTTTACACATTAATGCATATATAATAGTAATATTTACAGTATCGCTCGGTAAATGGCCTTTCTACATAATAAATACTTTTACTCTTAATACTTTAAAGTTACCCTGTGAAGCTTTGAGTGCTAGTAGCGCTATGGGGAAATGTTTTCATGAGTGGGTCCCCACTTTGTTTGTATTACGGCTGTCCATCAATTAAAATATTTAATCGCGATTAATCACAAATTAATCACACATTTTATATCTGTTCAAAATGTACCTTAAAGGCAGATTTGTCAAGTATTTAATACTCTTATCAACATGGGAGTGCTTTATGCAAATGTATGTATATATTTATTACTGGAAATCAATTAACGACACAAAACAATGACAGATATTGTCCAGAAACCCTCACAGGTACTGCATATACCATAAAAAATATGCTCAAATCATAACATGGCAAACTGCAGCCCAACAGGCAATAACAGCTGTCAGTGTGTCAGTGTGCTGACTTGACTATGACTTGCCCAAAACTGCATGTGATTATCATAAAGTGGGCATGTCTGTAAAGGGGAGACTCGTGGGTACCCATAGAACCTATTTTCATTCACATATCTGGAGGTCAGAGGTCGAGTGTCAGTTTTTCCTCGCATTGTATTCTAGCATTAAATACTTGACAAATCTCCCTTTAAGGTACATTTTGAACAGATAAAAAATGTGTGATTAATTTGCGATTGATGACAATTAAATATTTTAATCGATTGACAGCCCTAATCAAAAGTATATTTTACATTGTGGTATTTCTACTGCTATTTAAGTAAATGATTCTTCCACCTCGGATGACTCAAAGAATAGCTTGTTTTCTTCCTTCTGACAGCAGAGAAAGACAAAATCTTCTCAGACAAGAGTGCTTGAGATGAAAAAGTTTGATCAAACTGTGCCAAAGTCTATCAGTATGAGGGCAGTCTGACAGAGACCTGCACCGTCTGGATGAAAACACTAGCAGTGAGTACTGGTTTCCCTCCTGAAGCAGTGCACCAGTTCACTGTATGCATTTAGATGACAGGCCTGTGGTTTGCAGGCTTTCTATAGCCTGTGGTGCAGCAGGTCTCCTCCCATGGTTTGGAGCTCAGGCTGGTCTGTAATCTCCCTGAACCGCAGCACCACCACCCAGATTCATTTCTCAGGGTAAAAATGACACAAAAGCCCAGCTGGGCACACAGCGGGAAAAAAATATACAGTACACGTGCCCAGTGTGACAGTTTGGATGGGGTCCCTGTGGAGCAGAGGTCCATGGGTAAAAGAAGAGAAATTGTGGATACTAGACAGAGGGCATCAGGTTCATTATTGCTCTGGAATTATGACCATCGATCTCATGTATTTCAACAGTAACAGACAACAGTTTTAGTCACAGAGACACTTCAGCTATGTAGAAAATTAAAGTAGTTCAGCATGATGGAAACACATCTGTACTGTATGGTTTGGCTTCAGTCTGAAAAGCAGTACCACTACTTTGACTTTGCCGTATAGCACGTTACTTGGCACAGTTGAAACTTGTCATTTTCAGTAGGCGTGGGGAAAAAAAACAATTTCGAAACAGATTTTTTAATGCCAGAATCAACATATTTGCTTCATTTGAGTCTATGCAGAAGTAGAAAGTTACCGCTTTTATTGTTGTAGTCTGAGTAACGTGACGTCATATCCGTTCCGTATCCGTCAACCAAAACAAACCGTAGCGAGCCGAAACAAAAAAGTAGAAAACAGCCGAGGGTCCGCGTGGATCCCTCACATTTTAAATCCAACGTTATAAACACTACACATACCGTAAAGTATGGAAACACTTTGGGTTTCACAAATTTCCAGGAAAAGCAGAGCTAGACATCACGGCTAAAGCTGCATGCTAACTCTGTCATGGACAGGAAACTTTATCGTATTGCGGTAACATGCGGTCAAGCCGGCCGTCACTCTCGTCTCCATGGTCAAATGGGCCGACGCTACAACTGTAGAGCACCCATATACTGACATTTATGTTAAATGCATTCAAACAGCCCGATGGAGCTGACCATGGATGGATAAAGAGAACGGAGCTGACGGGAGAGCTAGAGACGGACTTGGCGAAGTTAGCGGAAGTGTACACGTTTGACTACGTCCGGTTTTCAAAAGAAGGTGTTAACAAAAGGAACTGTATATACAAAATACATCTATGGAAATAAGATTGATTGGATTATATTCAACAGAAGTATAAAACATTTCATGTTCCTTATAAATTAAAAAGAAAATAGCACTAATTTGTGAGAGAAATTCTTAGATTTTTGGGTGGCTGTGAAAAAAATTTAATAAATAATTCCTGACAATGATATATGACGATATATTTGACTTCAGGACTTCTCTGACTACATACATGCTGAAAATCTTTACTGTATTAATTTAGATATTTTCCAAAGTAAAAGCCCCTAGAAGTGTATAATTCAACTTATTTCCAATGGTTTAGTGTTAAAAAAGTAAACAAAAATAAATCAATTCTAATATCGAATCGCAATACATATTGAATCGGCACCAAAGTATTGTGATAGTGTAGAATCTGGAGATAGGTGTATTGTCACAGCCCTAGTTTTCAGTTTATTCTACTGATTTCGCCCTGGATTCTTGCTGTATACGTTTGTCTTGTGTCATAGTGACGATATGTGTAGGTGTATAAACATTGTTTTGTAGACCAGACTGGCTGTTTTTTATTTTTTTTGCAATAGTCTGACTCATTTAAATGTACATAGAGAGAGACAACTAATCTGGGATAACAATGCGTCACTGTGTTGTGTTTAGCAGCCGCTTCACTAAAGCCGTTCATCCTGTGACTTCATTACATGACTGAGGTGTGTGTGCATGAGCGAGAGAGAGAGAGTCAGGATGGTGGGTGGAGTGGGTGGAGGCCATAAATGGCAAAAATGGGAAGAAGAATGACCCTGTCGGTGGGGAGACACTGCTGTGTGTGCCTCTCTCGCTGGTGTTTCCCCGCTGCTCCGTGGGAGAGCGAGGGAACACTGCAGTGGTGTGTGTGCTCACAGTAATATGTGTGAGATATAAAACATGAAGAAAGATACAAGTCTGTTGTTACAGAAAAGAGCCGTATAAACTCTTTATGTGGGATACTACTATTCCATTCATATTCTGTTTACATTCTACACAACATATTCCAACAAATGGCTGGAGACTTTCCCTCCACACTTATCCTCTCTCTCTCTCTCTCTCTCTCCTATAGGCTGAGTCAACCGCAAACCCTATCTTTTTGTTACATTGCTAGTGTGGTTAACCCCTGTGGCTGTCCGTGCAAATGATGCAAAAACACCGTGCATGGACCCACTCATTTTAGAGCTAACATGAAATTAGATTCAGGCAGAACTTGCTATTTTCTCCTCGACAAACATGTTTTCGCCTGGTTCATCTCTAATCAAATATGCAGCAGCCGTTGGTTACTACAGTTTAGAGGACTTTATAGGCTCCATCTCACCAGCAATAAATTGGCAAAACGTTTTGATTGGGTAGATAAGAATTGGCTAAGTGATTCAGGAACCAACAGATATATGTTTTGGACCTGTCCGCAGCTAGAGGATTATTGGATGTTCTTGTTTTTAATGGAATGGTTTGACATTTAGGGAAATATTCCCTTTCTTGTCGAGTGTTAGATGAGAAGATAGGACTCATGTCAGCATGACTGAGTGTATATAAGAAGTGGTCGTAGTCACCGTGACGTCATCCATTGGTTTGTGGACTGCCGTTTTGAAGCCTCCAGTTCGCCATCTTGGTTTCTGGCCATCGCCATCTTGGTTTTTGCCAGTCGCCATCTTGGTTTCTGGCCATCGCCATCTTGGTTTTTGACCATCGCCATCTTGGTTTTTGGCCGTCACATCTTGGTTTTTGGCCGTCGCCATCTTGGTTCTTGGCCGTCGCCATCTTGGTTTATGGTTGTAGCCATCTTGGTTTATGGTCATCGCCATCTTGGTTTATAGTGCTCGCCATATTGGTTTTTGGCCATTGCCATCTTGTTTTTTTGCAACCAGAAGTGACACAAGAGGGTGGGGCTAAGTACAACCGAATGCTGAATAAGACATTTTTAGGTGACCAAAATGTTACAATTAACTTTCATGAACTGATAACACACTGTGAAAGGGTTAAAGTTGTAAGACAAAAACACGGACTACTCCCAGACCGGACAACACCGTGGTAGCGACCTGTCAATCAATCATGTTAGGGAACGATTCGCAGTCATGCTTAAAAAAAACAAAAAAAACATTGACTGACAGTTGAAAACCAGAAAACGAACAGCGGCTTCAAGTATTTTCTTACGGACACTCGAAGGGTTTGTCTCTTGAACATAAACATGTTGGTTTGGGGCAGTTGCTGAAATGATTCTGTCGTTTTTCTGGGGAAAACAGTCTCCAAATGTATGTGGCACAGTTGTTGCTCCTTACACTTTGACGGCCATAATCAAAGTGGTCTCGGAGAACTTATAGATTACAGTTAACCAAGCTTTAGTTGTGGCATACATTGCACGGTTGACAATTGATTCAACTCAGTTGGAAAAGACTGTATCACCATCTCCTAAATGCTCAAAACACCTCAAACTAAACTGGAAAGACAGAACAAAATGTAACAAATGTTTTCACTGTTCTTACCATTACGACATCCCTACAATTTAAGGCACTGTTTTGACTGTGCTGTCTGGTTGGTGGAATTGTGGAGTCACCATTAATCCTGATAAAAAACAATAATATTTAAAGACGCTGACGTCTGCCATGATGGCCCCTTGCTGAGAGACAGACACAGAGATGGATGATCGACCTCCACTTGAGCCACACCGAGCGGCACACAGCCACACCATATATGGGCATGTGTGTGTTGGTATAAAAAGGGAAAAGGTTCGCTTAAACTCTGAGTGTGTGTGTGTGTGTATGTGTGTCTGTGTGTGTGTGTGTGTGTGTGTGTGTGTGTGTGTGTGTGCTGCAGTGGACTGAGGAAGCACAGCGCTGGAAGTTTGCCACTTCATAACTTCAGTCAGTGTGAAGCTGGCTAACATGTCTCTGGCACTGACACACACATAAACACATTTTTCAGACAGCGTGTACTGAACGTCTGTTTTCAGTTTTCTCCCACTTTTCTCGTTATATCTCATTTCAACAAACAGAGACTAACACAGGGAAGAGTGAAGATATTTTCTTGACAGCCACTGAATGATAGATCATTTCTCAAAGATGGCTGACAACATCAGCATGCTAAAAAAAAAATTGTTCTCACAACTGCCAGATATGTTTGAAAGCCAATTTTCCGTCACCTTTGATCACATGTGAGAGTTTCATTATTGTGTGTAACCATAGACTGTATATAGGAAGTGGACGTAGTCACCGTTACGTCACCCATTGGTTTGTGGACTGCTGTTTCGAAGCCTCGAGTTCGGCATTTTGGCCGTCGCAATCTTGGTTTTTGACCTATCGTCATCTTGGTTATTTGCAACCAGAGGTGACACGAGAGGGTGGAGCTAAGTACAACCGAACGCTGAATAAGACATTTTTAGACGACCAAAATGTTACAATTAACTTTCATGAAAACACACTGTGAAAGAGTAAAAGTTCTACGAAGAAAACACGGACACCTCCCAGACCGGACAACACCGTGGTAGCGATCTGTCAATCACAAGGTAGCCACGCCCTAAAGCATCCCCTGCTTTATGGTCTATTTGACTCTAAATGGGACCATAATTTACTAAATGAACATCATGCTGTATTGAAGAAGACTTGAAACTAGCGACTGAGACCATAAACTCATGTTTACCATGTTTACTGAGGTAATAAATCAAGTGAGAAGTAGGCTCATTTTCTCATAGCCTTCTATACAATCAGACTTCTTTTAGCAACCAGAGGAGTCGCCCCCTGCTGGCTGTTAGAAATAATGCAAGTTTAAGGCACTTCAGCATTGGCTTCACTTTTCAGAACCAGACGTTGTATAACACAATACAATTAACAATTTTGGAATTACTGTTAGCTTTGGATAGCCAGATATTGTTCTTTTTTTGTCATGTAGTTGTTTGACAAGAGAAACAGAAAGATGTAAATATGTATTATCATATTAAAAAAAAGATTAAAAGCTGTCAATGATCGGCCAGTTTGAGCCAGTAGAAATCTGGATTCTTAACTTTTTGGCAGAATTTATCTGTATTTTGCCAAAAACACATTAGAATGAAAATGTCATCCCTCCAGAATGTGAGGTAAACGGCATTCACCTTGACCACGGTGCAATTTTAATTTCATCCAAGTTGGCTTTTAACTCTAAATCCACAAAGACTTTTCCTCAACCCACAGAAGTGTCCATCATTTTTTAAATTTCATCTGAACCATTAGCACCATGTTTTCATCCAACAATGACAGCACTGCATTGTCTGTTCATCCGCTCTGAGCTAGAGAGGCACTGATCTGACATTCTGATGGATGCAGATCAAGCTAAATGTTACATGAAACTAGATAGCCATCTCAGATTAGCATGGATTAGGTTACATGAATGTTGAAACACCACCGCACAAAGTAACCTAAATCTATAGCTAATGTAGGTCTATAGCTACATGTTGCAAAATGACTTCATCACCGTGAAAGATTCATCACTTGACATGACTGTCTCACTCCACTCGACCGTAAAGTATGCAGGTTGTGCAACCACTTGTTGTGAAGTGAATACAATGGAACAGAAGAGGGAGAGTGCAACATCTAGAGGCTGAATGTTATCAATAGCACCTTTAAACAAACAACATGTAAAGGTTTAATTAGTATTATTAATTAGATGTTGCTACCTTTGGACAGAGCCAGGCTAGTTGTTTCCCACTGTTTCCATTCTTTATGCTAAGCTAAGCTAACCGGGTGCTGGCGATTGCTTCAGTCTTCTCATCCAACTCGCTGCAAGAAACCAAGACACAACCAAGTGTGTTTTTGTTGAATTCTAAATAATAGTCTACGACATTTGACACTTTGACCTTTGTTTTTCACTGTGTTTCAGCTGCATTATGGGTCAGGTCGACAGGGGTGATGACATGCGTCTCTACTAGAGATGTCACGAGAACCGATACTTCGGTACCAAGTCGATGCTAAAATTCTGAAAACATGACAGTACTTGTTTTTTACCGCAGGTACCGTCAGGGCTCGAGACTAATGGCATCCCGTCATCCTGGGGACAATTGAAAAGGTGTTTGGGATGTAGTAAACTCACTATCGACACATCCAGGGGATGCACCCTATTTCTTCCCTTATAATGCTACATTGCGAACAACAAATCTGTGTCGAAATCGGCAGGACGAGAGCTAGTTAACGTTAGCCGTTAGCTGCCGTTAGAACTGTGCTGACTACCGGATGCTAACAGCTAACGTTAACTAGCTCTCGTCCTGCCAGCTTCAACACAGGAAGTACCGTTGATTTAAATTATGATGCATTCAGGCTCTATTCAGTAAAAATGATTGTTCGTTGTAATATTTGCCGAAGGTATATTCTAACGTTATCATGATGTGTTCAAATGTAATCTTGTAAAATGTAGTTTTTGGCGAGAAATTTCAATAAATCCAGTTGTTTGAAGGAGATGTTTTCACAGCAATATAAAATAGATAATAGAGAGAGAACTGTGACCTGCAGTTTCACAGCAGCAACAGCGGTTCAAATCCATGACCCTCCTTTTACTAACACACTTCCCTATCAGGGAACTGCTGCTGCCACCACTGAATAAATTCAATAAAAACACATGCCCCAGCCTGGTGTGTTTGTTGTTGTATATCCCAGTCAGCACTGCTACTAATTGGACATGCACCATTCTTGAGCCAGTGTATCCCAGGATTCATCTGGAGCCATTAAGATATATAGATTTCAATTAGATTCTAGCTGTTGTCTGATTGTTTTTGGTTAAAAGTTGGAAGAGCTGCCAGAAGAAAAACAGAGAGTTTGAGGGAGAAGTTTAGAATCAATTACCTGATGAGATAACTTCACAGTGGGTTGTTTTCTTATTAAACAGACCTGTGCTTGGTTGTTTTAACGGGCTGCGGTTGTGTTTTCCTTTTGAATGACTTCAGCTCCGTGCGTGCGATATCCTACGCTCCCCTGCTCCCTCTGTCTCTTTATCTTCCTGTTACATCTCTCACGCACCTGCATGCATGAAGAAAAAAATCACAGATAGGAGGTCAACAACTCCCCGAAACAGACAGACACCACCGTCTCTGTACTACATAATCAAAGTAAAATAAGTGGACATTTTTTCTGTGCGTTTTCACACACCAGACTGGTATCTTTTCAACAAAGGAAGGTTCATCAGTTCCACATTACTATGCACACACTTAAAGCAGCAGTGGGTAGAAATGGAGCAAATATGATTTTAAAAAACGGTCACTATATCCTGACAGTAGTGCATGAGACAGGTAATCTGAAAAAAATAATGTGCCTCTGTGTCCTCCGGTGCTCCTAAAGGCATCTGCAAGATTTCACAGACCGGAGGAAAACAACCAATCAGAGCCGAGCTGGAGCCTTGCCGTCTCTGAGCAGCTGTCAATCACTCGCAAACTCCGATCAAACGGTCAAACTAGGCAGCGCTGATCAAATATGAATTAAT